>MDKI01051779.1:0-40717 GCA_005239505.1 Nicotiana paniculata
CAGGGAATTGGGTTCTAAAGGGAGAAGGCTCCCTACAACCCTCATAGCAAGTATGTTAATGTACACGGCAATTGGCTGTGTACCCACTGTGGTAACAATGGGCACCTCAAGGTATACTGCAAGGCCAAGGTTCAGTCTCATCAGAAAAATAGAGTCTTTGCTGAGAGAGTAACTACTGCTAGAGGACCTGGTCCTTCACATAGAAATACATATTGCCTGCTTGGACTAAAAGAGCACTCATTCATCCCTTCCCTCATTACAAGGGACCCAAACTTGTTTGGATTCCTAAATCTAACTCTTGATTTCCTTGTGCAGGGATCAGTGAAGGGGAGCAGCCAACAATGGTACATGGACAGTGGTTGCTCAAAGCACATGACTGGAAGTACAATCGATATCCTTTCACTGAAAGCCTTGCAATGAGGGAGTGTATCCTTTGGAAATGGAAAAAAAGGATACATTCTAGGAGTTGGAAAGATTGGGAAGTCACTCACTCAATTGAGAATGTGTACTATGTCCAGAGTCACAAATCTTGTGACTGGTGAGGTGGTGCTTGTGGCCAAAAGATACAAGAATATTCATGTTGCTAATATTGAGTCCCTGCAAAGTGGTGATCTAAGTTGTTTGAGAGCTGTTGATGATGATGCTGAATTATGGCACAGAAAGCTGGGACATGCAAGCTTTTCACTACTGAACAAACTGGTTCAAAAGGACCTGGTCCGTGGTCTGCCCAAGTCGAGCTTCAAGGAACACAAAGTGTGCGATGCTTGTGCAAAAGGAAAGCATGTCAGATCTTCATTAAAGCCCAAAAAAGAAGTTAGCACCTCAAGTACACTTGATATTCTTCATATGGATCTATGCGGACCTATGAGGGTGCCAAGCACAGGAGGAAAAGATATATCTTTGTGATAGTGGATGACTACTCCAGGTTCATTTGGAATCTATTCCTTAGAGACAAGGATGAGACTTTTCAAGTATTTGTGGCCTTTGTCAAGAAGATCCAAGTGAAGATGGGAACAAACATGGCATGCATTAGATCATATCATGGGATAGAGTTTGATAATGCCAGATTCAATAAATTCTGTATTGAAAATGGCATTACTCACTTCTCTGCTCCAAGATCACCACAAAAAAATGGAGTTGTGGAAAGGAAGAATAGGACTCTTGAAGATATGGCACGTACAATATTAATTGATAGTGGGATCAAAGAATTTCTGGGCAGAAGCTGTCAATACTGCTTACTACTTGGTGAACAGGTGCATGATCAGGTCCCTTCTAACCAAAACATCTTATGAGTTGCTGAATGGAAGGAAACTTAAGCTAACTCATTTGAGGATATTTGGCTGCAAATGTTATGTTCTCAACAATGGCAAGGATCAGCTTGGAAAATCTGACGCCAAAAGTGATGAAGGAATCTTCCTAGGTTACTCGTCTCAAAGTAAAACTTAAAAAGTGTACAACAAAAGAACCCAGTGTGTTGAGGAGAGTGTACATGTGATCTTTAATGAGTCTCACATCTCTTGTGAGAAGGACATGGATGCTGATAAAGATGGAGAACCCTTATTGGTTCCAGGTAAAGTTATTGACATGGCAAATGGGAAGGCAGATATGATGAGTCATGTCAAGGAATCCAGTGAAGATAATGCAACTACTTCTCCATCCATTGGAGAGGAACTTTGTCCCACGATCACAACAACTGAAGCTGAAAATAGAGTTGTTGATGCAGTCCAAGGTACTCCACTTGATGAAGAAAGAAACGGCCAAGAAACTCAGTCAAACATACCTGGTTCCTCTACCAATGAGATTCAAGTACCAAACTGGAAGCACAAAAGTTCACATCCTCTTGACAACATAATCACCCCTCTTGATTCAGGAGTTCAAACCAGATCAAAATCCAGAAATTCACTTGCCTTTTCAGCCTTTCTTTCTCAAATAGAACCCAAAAATATCAAGGAAGCACTGAAAGACGCAGAATCGATCACAGCCATGCAAGAGGAGCTGCATCAATTTGAGAGAAACAAGGTATTACACCTGGTTCCTAGACCTGCAGATCGTACCATCATAGGGACCAGATGGGTATTCAGGAACAAACTTGATGAGTTCAGGAATATGATCTCGGCCAAACTCACACCACAATTAGGAAGTGAGGCGGTTGATGCAATAATAAACCCAACGTAGGTCGGGATCGAATCCACAAGGAGTTAGAATAAGGATTAGGTGTATATCTAGTTTGATTGTATGATATGTCCTAAATTACTCTTTCACATTCTTGTTTGTTGTTCTACTTCTACTCTGTTCTATTGTTTGCAATTATAAAACTAAGAGACAATATTTTTGGTTTTGAGTTATTTTTCAAATGATAAAAGGATCTAGGGTCGTGACTTCTGTATTGGTAAAAAATAAACTTCACACGAGTAATAATTCTGATGACAAGGCAATCTACGTGGATCAATGGAAACATGACAGCTGGTCAGAAATTTAGAAAGACATACGAGGCAAAGAGGAACGAAATAGCATACACACGAGACAATTAGATGCGGGAGTTCCAATCTAATCGAGGAGTTGAAGAGACACAGTCAGAATGAACCAAGGCAGATTAAAGGGTAGATTCAAATATCTTCAATCAATGAGCTAAACGTTACATAATCTTCACGCAACAGTTACAATTATCAATTGTAACGTTACATTAATGATATTATTAGTCATTAATGCTCAATCATTAAGAAGAGTAGGTGTTATATTAAGAAATTCCCTATAAAAGGGAGTAAAACCTCACTTGCATGGGCACGTTCGAACCACTACCGAAATATACTTATTTTTATGTTATCTTATTGCTTTCTTATTTACAAGTCTAAATCTTATTTTTAGCTAATCTCCTTGGTTATCAGAAGCCCGAGTACTTCTTAAAATAGCTTTGACTAAGAATCCAATTCTTTGGTTAAACAAATTAGTTCCGTTACCGAAAATCTGATAATCTTTGCTTTTTCTCGTATAACCTTTATTGAATCATGTCGAATACCAACGACAACAACCAACAAACAACTAGAACCCCAATTCCATCGACCCAGGAATCCCCACGAGGTTCAAGGGACAACTGTCACGACCCGTTTTACCCTTCGAAGGGTATCGTGACGGCACCTAGTCTCTACGACTAGGTAAGCCTAAAATTTGCAGAAAATAATAGGACCAATAAAATAAATAAAAAAAAGAACTCAAGAAGATATTACGTAACAGCTCAGCATGTACACTTTCACTTCCCAAAATCCGGAATGTCACGATAGTCACAAGCTCTATACTAAATATAGCTCTATACAATGAAATAATGAAAAATACATAAGTCCTCTATGCATATACTAGAGTAGAAGGGGACTCGTGGGATTCTGCGGACACGGAAGAATTACCTCGCGGTCTCCTGGCAGCTGCTAGAACGACTCCTAGCCACGATACTGGGTGCTGGTACCTGGATCTGCACATGGGGAAAATATGTGCAGGAAAGGGCATGAGTACTCCACATTCGATACTCCGTAAATGCCAAGCCTAACCCCAGTCAAGTAGTGACGAGGTCAGGTTGAGGCTCTACTGAGTTTTTAAAACAAGTCTATAGAAATATAAAATAGTGAAACATATATGAGCAATGATAAACAGTATTAATGGAAACTAGGAGAGTTTATAACAAAATAGAGAGCCCTCGGCTCAGCACAACATATATCTCAACAGTAAATGTGCAATGTAGTACAAGGGGAAAGCTCCCGGATCTCAGTCCGTAGTCCCAATCTAAATATGCTATGCAGTACAGGGGAAAGCTCTCGGATCTCTGTCTGTAGTCCCAATTTAAATATGCATTTCAGTATAGGGGAAAGCTCCCGGATCTTGGTCCGTAGTCCCAATTTAAATATGCATTTCAGTATAGGGGAAAGCTCCCGGATCTTGGTCCGTAGTCCCAATTTAAATATGAAATGCAGTACATGAGGAAAACTCCCAGATCTCGGTCTGTAGTCCCTATTTAAATATGCAAAGCAGAAGTATGTCAAACACGGCTTCATTAAACAGTCCAGGAAAACAACATGCAAGAATAGAGTAAAGCTACCGAAGCATGGTGCGACTAGTAGCAAATAAGATGAAATCAAGTAAGAACAGGTAGGCATGCTTACTCTTAAGCTATCTACTCAATTAAAACAGTAAATAGTAATATATGAATGAAAATGAGTGATTTCATGGAAGTAAAAATAGGATTTTAGCAACAATGAACCGTGTACGCACTCGTCACCTCACGTACACGGCGTCCACGTAAAATCAGTATAAAAATGCCTAAGGGGAAGTCCCCAACACAGAATTAGGCAAGTCACTTACCTTGACTGCGCTAATCAACTCAATACCACGCTCTTGCCACGAGTATCCAACTCCAGGTGGCCCAAATCTAGTAAATTCGATTACATAACGTAAATAACGCTTTAAGGAATCAAAATAGCTAATTAATTCGAAGCTAATAACGAAATTAGGAAATTCGCCCAAAAAGTCCCCCAGCCCCACGTCTCGAAATCGGGTAAAAATCACATTTTCCGAACCCCCATTCACTCATGAGTCCAACCATATAATAATCTCCCAAATCGGAGGTCAAACACCCAATCAAAACTCAACAATTTGGTCTATGAAGTTCATCCTATTTTCCCCATTTTCTACCCACAAATTTCGAAATTAAAGGTTGAATTTAAGATTGGAATCATGGAATTTCTACAATGGATAGAAATCACTTACCCAAATTACCCAGGTGCAAAATTCTTCAAAAATCGCCCTTCCCGAGCTTCAAAATTCGAAAATGGTGAAAATAGGCTTAAACCCTCCAAATGCGTTTAATATTCTGCCCAGGCCTAAATTGTGAAGTGCTATCGCGGACTTAAGGATGCGATCGCATAGGGTAAACCTCACCTCCTTAAGGTGGACACTGTGCGGTCGCACAGTAGTACCTGCGATCGCGGATAACACTGGGCTGGCCCCTATGCGTCCGCATCTAGGCCCAAGCAAACGCACAGAGTAAGGCTCCCCTGCCCGGCCCAATAGCCCTTATGCGGTCGCGTTCCTCTTATTGAGATCGCACAGAACAAAATCAGCTGGGCCCAAACTTACTCTCCGCGATCGCGGCCCAAAACAGGCGATCGCACTGAAGGATTTATCTGATGCTCAAGAAAACCAGAAACAGCAGAAGTTTAAACCAAAAATATACCCGTTGAACACCCGAAACGCACCCGAGGCCCCGGGGCCTCAACCAAACCTACCAACCAACTCTAATACTTCATTCAAACTTGTTCAAGCCTTAAAAACACGCCTCCTAACATCAAAATCATCAAATATGCATAGATTCAAGCCTAAGAACTTATGAAATTTCTAGAATTCACGTCCGATGCCGAAACATGTCTAAACTTATCCGAATGACCTCAAATTTTTCACACAGGTCATAAATGAAATTACGGACCTGATGTCGCTTTCGTAATTCCATTCCGAGTCCGATATCAAAATTTCACCTATCGGCCTAAATCGCCGAAATTCTAACTTTCGCCAATTCAAGCCTAAATCCACAACCGACCTCGAAAACACATTCCGAACACGCTCCTAACCTTGAAATCACCCAACGGAGCTAACGGAGTCGACGAAATTCCATTCCGGATCCTTCTTCACACAACTCAAGCTACGACCAGATTTCTAAAGCTAAAATCCACATTTATGGACTATGTGTCCAAAATCACCCCGGATTTCATCACTCAACGCTCCGACAAGTTCCAATAACATAAATAGACATGGGAGAAACAGTTATTAGGGGATATGGGTGTTACCTCTCAAAACGACTGACCAGGTCGTTACATCCTCCCCTCTTAAGAAAACCGTTCGTCCTCGAACGAGCATAGGGACATACTTGAAGCTGTGAAAAGGTGAGGGTACTTACCCCGCATATCCTGCTCGGTCTCCCAAGTCGCCTCCTCGACTGGCTGAACCCTCCACTGAACCTTTACTGATGCAATATCGTTTGACCTGAGCTTCCTGACCTGCCTATCCAATATAGCTAGTGGCTCCTCAACATATGACAGATCCTTGTCCAACTGGACTGAACTGAAATCCAAAACATGAGTCGGGTCACCGTGATACTTATGGAGCATGGAGATGTGGAACACCGGATGGACCCCTGCTAGGCTGGGAGGCAGGGCTAGCTCATAAGCAACCTTCCCAACACGTCACAACACCTCAAAACGGCCAATAAATCTCGGACTCAGCTTGCCTTTCTTCCCGAACCTCATGACGCCCTTCATAGGCGATACCCGAAGCAAAACCCGATCACCAGCCATAAATGCAAAGTCACGAACCTTTCAGTCTGCATAGCTCTTCTGCCTGGACTGAGCTGTGCGAAGTATCTCCTGAATCACCTTCACTTTGTCCAGGGCATCCTGAACCAAGTCTGTACCCAACAATCAAGCCTCGCCCGGCTCAAACCATCCATGGGAGACCTGCACCGCCTACCATACAGAGCCTCATACGGTGCCATCTGAATGCTGGACTGGTAGCTGTTGTTATAAGCAAACTCTGCAAGAGGCAAGTATCGATCCAATGACCCTCCAAAGTCTATCACACAGGCACGGAGCATATCCTCGAGAATCTGAATCGTGCGCTGGGACTGCCCGTCCGTTTGAGGGTGAAAAGTTATGCTCAACTCTACCCTGGTGCCTAACTCCTACTGAACGGCTCTCCAGAACTGTGAAGTGAATTGTGTACCTCTGTCTGAAATGATAGATACTGGAATAACGTGGAGGCGAACAATCTCTCTGATATAAATCTCAGCCAACCTCTCCGATGAATATGTAGTCAGCACTGGAATGAAATAGGCTGATTTGGTCAGCTGATCCACAATCACCCAAATAGCGTCATGCTTCCTCAAAGTCCGAGGAAGTCCAACCACAAAGTCCATGGTGATCCGCTCCCACTTCCACTATGGAAACTCAATCTGCTGAAGTAACCCTCCCAGTCTTTGATGCTCACATTTGACTTGTTGAAAATTGAGACACTTAGCTACAAACTCCGCTATATCCTTCTTCATCCTTCGCCACCAATAGTGTTGTCTCAGATCCTGGTACATCTTCGCGGTACGCGGATGGATGGAATACCGCGAACTATGGGACTCCTCAAGAATCAACTCCCGAAGCCCATACACATTGGGCACACAGATCCGTCCCTGCATCCTCATCACACCATCATATCCTATAGTCACATCCCTAGCATCACCCCGCCGAACTCTATCCTGAAGAACCAAAAGGTGGGGATCATCATACTGGCGCTCTCTGATGCGGTCATAAAGGGAAGATCGAACATCCACACAAGCTAATACCCGGCAAGGCTAAGAAAGATCCAATTTCACGAACTGACTGGCTAAGTACTGAACATCTAAGGCTAGAGGCTTCTCAGCTGCATGAAGGTATGCCAAACTCCCCAAACTCTCCACCCGGCGACTCAAGGCGTCGGCCACCACATTGGACTTTCCGGGTGGTATAATATAGTGATGTCATAGTCCTTTAGAAACTCCAACATCTACGCTGGCGCAAATTTAGATCCTTCTGCCTGAATATGTGCTGCAAACTCCGGTGATCCTTGAATATCTCACAGGGAACACCATATAAATAATGACATCATATCTTCAAGGCGTGAACAATCGCTGCCAACTTGAGATCATGAACAAGGTAGTTTTTCTCATGAACCTTCAACTGTCTGGACGCGTAGGCAATCACCCTACCATCCTGCATCAACACCGCTCCCAGGCCAATCCTGGAAGCATCACAATAGACTGTATAGGACCCGGAACCGGTATGCAAAACCAACACAAGAGCTGTAGTCAGGGCTGTATTGAGCTTCTGGAAGCTCTCCTCACACTCCTCAGTCCATATAAAAGGTGCACCCTTCTGGGTCAATCTGGTCATAGGCGCTGAAATGGATGAAAATCCCTCCACAAAATAGCGATAATACCCAGCCAAATCGAGGAAACTGCGGATCTCAGTAGTTGAGGACGGTCTGGGCCAACTCTGTACTGACTCCACCTTCTTCGGATCTACCTTGATCCCATCCGAAGACACCAGATGGCCTAGGAATGGCACAGAATCAAGCCAAAATTCACACTTAGAAAACTTGGCATACAACTTCTTCTCTCTCAATGTCTGAAGCACGGTCCTCAAGTGTTGCTCATGGTCCTCCTGGTACCGACAGTATACCAGAATGTCAGCAATGAACATAATGACGAAAGTATCAAGATACGGCCGAAATATGCTGTGTATCAGATGCATGAAGGCTGTTGGGGCATTGGTCAGCCCAAATGACATGACAAGGAACTCATAGTGGCTATATCCGGTCCTGAAGGCAGTCTTGGGGATATCCGATTCCCGAATCTTCAACTGATGATAACCCGAACGTAGATCGATCTTGGAGAACACCCTATCACCCTGTAACTGGTCAAATAAATCATCAATGCGAGGCAATGGGTACATGTTCTTCACTGTCACCTTATTCAGCTGCCAGTAGTCAATACACATACGCATCGAGCCATCCTTTTTCTTCACAAATAACACCGGAGCACCCCAAGGTGATACACTGGGCCTGATGAACCCCTTCTCAAGAAACTCCTGCAACTGCTCCTTCAACTCAGGAGGAGCCATGCAATAGGGAGGAATGGAAATGGGCTGAGTGCCCGACAACAAGTCAATGCCGAAATCAATGTCTCTATCGGGCGGCATACCCGAAAGATCAGTTGGAAATACATCAGAATAGTTCCTGACAACCGGAACTGACTCAACTGTAGGGGTATCAACACTAACATCTCTCACATAAGCCAAATATGCATCACAACCCTTTTCGACCATCCGCTGAGCCTTAAGAAAAGAAATGACTCAGCGGGGGGTATACTCTAAGGAACATCTCCACTCTAACATCGGTAATCCTGGCATAGCCAACGTCACGGTCTTGGCGTGACAATCAAGAATATCATAGTAGGGAGAAAGCCAGTTCATACCCAATATAACATCGAAATCTACCATACTGGGTAGTAGGAAATCAGCCCTGGTCTCAAAACCATTGATAGCAATCAAACATGACCGATATACGCGGTCCACAACAAGAGAATCTCCCATTGGAGTAGAAACATAAACAGGGGAACTCAAAGAATCCTGAGATATCCCCAGATGTGAAGCAAAATAAGAAGACACATATGAATATGTAGAACCTGGGTCAAATAATACCGATGCATCCCTATGACAAACGGGAACAATACCTGTGATGATCGAATATGAAGCAATGGCCTCATATCGGGCCGGAAGAGCATAGTACCTGGCCTGGACTCCCCCTCTAGGGCGACCTCGACCTCCCCGACCTCCACCTCGAGCTGCCTGAGGTGGTGGGGTAGCAGCTGGGGCTGGAAAAATAGCTGGAGGACCTGGTGGAAGACGTGGAGCCTGATAAGTCTGAGGTGGTGCACCCTGATAAGTCTGAGGTGGTGCACCCCTCCTCGCTCTGGGGAAATCTCTGATCATATGATGAGGGTCACCACACTCAAAGCAACCCCTCGGAGGATGTGGCAGCCGCTGCTGACTCTGATCTGGCCTGCTGGACTGGCCAGTGATAGCACCTCGAGTAGGAGGCGCCTGAGATACTGGTGGTGCATCATAAGGCTCCTGAGGTCTTGGAGGAGCTGGAATACCACTGGCTGCTGGGAGAGCTGAATGAACGGGGCGACTCACAAAACCCCTACCATAGCGTGCTGCTGGTGCACGGGCTCCTGAAAAATGACCAGTCTCTTGAGACCTCTTGGCCTCTCTGTCCCGGGCTTACATAGTCTCAATCCTCCGGGCAATACTCACGGCCTGCTGGTAAGTAATATTGGTCTCCAGCTCTCTGGCCATGCTGGTTCGAATACTGGGGTGGAGACCCTCAATAAAGCATCGAACCCTCTCTCTGACAGTGACAACCAAAGCTGGTGCATGGAAAGCCAAATCGCTGAAACGGGTTGCATACTCTGACACAGTCATGGCACCCTGGCGTAGCTGCTCAAACTCCGCACGCCAAGCATTCCTGAAGCTCTCAGGAAAAAACTCAAGTAAGAACATCTCAGAGAACTAAGCCCAAGTAAGTGAAGCTGCCTCGTCCGGACTACTAAGCTCAAAATCACGCCACCACTGATAAGCTGCTCCCCTCAACTGGAAAGCAGTGAAAGAAACCTCACTCGTCTCCACAATACCCATAGTGCGGAGAATGTGATGACACCCCTCAAGAAAACCCAGGGCGTCATCCGAAACTAGTCCGCTGAACTCAGGTGGGTGGTATTTCTTGTACTTCTTAAGTCGGAGCTGCTCTGCCTCAGGAACAACTATCCTAGTCTCAAGCTGGGCTGGAGCTTCTGGGGGCATAGGAATATACTCTGGAACCTGCCCAATATGAACCCTCTGCTCAGGAGTACGGGCTGCGGGAGCATGTGACCCTCCCCTGTCCTGGGATGTAGCTGGAGCTATCGGGAGTAGACCTGCCTGAGACAGAGTACTGAAGGCACTCCAAGAACTGAGTCAATGTCTCCTGGAGGTCTGGAGTAACAATAGGGACCTCCTGCGCCCCTCCAACTATAGCTGCTGGGGGATCCTCTGCCTCTGCTCTAGCCGGTGCTCGGGCTGCACCGTGTGCTCGTCCCCTACCTCTAGTGGCTATGACTGGAGGCTCGGGTGCCTGGTCATCAGTACGTCCGATACGGGTACGAACCATCTGCAAGCAAGAATAGAATAGAGTTTAAGAATTTGATGACAATAACTAGCACGATAAGAAATTCCAAAAGAATTTGATTGTTCTTAACAATTACATAGCCTCTCGAAGATAGACACAAATGTCTCTGCACCGATCTGCGAGACTCTAATAAATTGGCTTGTGACTCCTATGAACCTAGACGCTCTGATACCAACTTGTCACGACCCGTTTTGCCCTCGGAAGGGTATCGTGACGACACCTAGTCTGTACAACTAGGTAAGCCTAAAATTTGCAGAAAATAATAGAATTAATAAAATAAAGACAGAAAAGAACTCAAGAAGAGATAACATAACTGCTCAGTATGTACACCTTCACTTCCCAAAACCCGGAATGTCACGATAGTCACAAGCTTTGTACTAAATGTAGCTCTATACAATGAAATAATGGAAAATACATAAGTACTCTATGCCTATACTAGAGTACAAGGGGACTCGTGGGATTCTGCGGACGCGGCAGAATTACCTCACGGTCTCCTGGCAGCTGCTAGAACGACTCCTAGCCACGATACTAGGTGCTGGTACCTGGATCTGCACATGGGGAAAACATGCGCATGAAAGGGCGTGAGTACTCCACATTGGGTACTCCGTAAATGCCAAGCCTAACCCCAGTCAAGTAGTGACGAGGTCAGGTTGAGGCTCTACTGAGTTTTTAAAACAAGTCAATACAAATATAAAATAGTGAAACATAGATGAGCAATGATAAATAGGATTAATGGAAACTAGGAGAGTTTATAACAAACAGAGAGCCCTCGGATCAGCACAACATATATCTCAACAGTAAATGTGCAATGTAGTACAAGGGGAAAGCTCCCGGATCTCAGACCGTAGTCCCAATCTAAATATGCTATGCAGTACAGGGGGAAAGCTCTCGGATCTCAGTCTGTAGTCCCAATTTAAATATGCATTTCAGTACAGGGGGAAAGTTCCTGGATCTCGGTCCGTAGTCCCAATTTAAATATGAAATGCAGTACAGGGGGAAAGCTCTCAGATCTCGGTATGTTGTCCCAATTTAAATATGCAAAGCAGAAGTATGTCAAATACAACTTAATTAAACAATCCAGGAAAATAACATGCAAGAGTAGAGTAAAGCTACCTAAGCATGGTGCGACTAGTAGCAAATAAGAGGAAATCAAGTAAGAACAAGTAGGCGTGCTTACTCTTAAGCTATATACTCAATTAAGACAGGAAACAAAAATATATGAATGAAAATGAGAGATTTCATGGAAGTAAAAATAGGATTTTAGCAACAATGACCCGTGTACGCACTCGTCACCTCGCGTACACGACATCCACGTAATAAAATCAGTATAAAAATGCCTAATGGGAAGTCTCCAACACAGAATTAGGCAAGCCACTTACCTTGACTGCACTAATCAACTCAATACCACGCTCTTTCCACGAGTATCCAACTCCGGGTGGCCCAAATCTAGGAAATTTGATTACATAATGTAAATAACACTTTAAGGAATCAAAATAGCTAATTAATTCGAAGCTAATACGCGAAATTAGGAAATTCGCCCAAAAAGTCCCCCGGGCCCACGTCTCGGAATTGGGTAAAAAGTGCATTTTCCGAACCCCCATTCACCCACGAGTCTAACCATATAAGAATCTCCCAAATCGGAGGTCAAACACCCAATCAAAACTCAACAATTTGGTCTATGAAGTTCATCCCATTTTCTACCCACAAATTTCGAAATTAAAGGCTGAATTTAAGATTGGAATCATGCAATTTGATCTACAATGGATGGAAATCACTTACCCAAATTACCCAGGTGCAAAAGTCTTCAAAAATCGCCCTTCCCTAGCTCCGTAATTCGAAAATGGTGAAAATAGGCTTAAACCCTCGAAATGGGTTTAATATTCTGCCCAGGCCTAAATTGTGAAGTGTGATCGCGGACTTAAGAATGCGATCGCATATGGTAAACCTCACCTCCTTAAGGTGGACACTGTGCGGTCGCACAGTAGTACCTGCGATCGCGGATAACACTGGGCTGGCCCCTATGCGCCCGCATCTAGGCCCACGCGAACGCACAGAGTAAGGCTCCCCTGCCCGACCCAATATCCCTTATGCGGTCGCGTTCCACTTATTGCAATCGCACTGAACAAAATCAGCTGGGCCCAAACTTACTCTCCGCGATCGTGGCCCAAAACACACGATTGCACTGAAGGATTTATCTGATGCTCAAGAAAACCAGAAACAACAGAAGTTTAAACCAAAAATATACCTGTTGAACACCCGAAACGCACCCGAGGCCCCCGGGACCTCAACCAAACCTACCAACCAACTCTAATACTTCATTAAAACTTGGTCGAGCCTTAAAAACATGCCTCCTAACATCAAAATCATCAAATATGCATAGATTCAAGCCTAAGAACTTATGAAATTTCTAGAATTCACGTCTGATGCCGAAACACGTCTAAACTCATCCGAATGACCTCAAATTTTTCACACAGGTCATAAATGACATTACGAACCTCCCATCACTTTCAGAATTCCATTTCGAGTCTGATATCAAAATTTCACCTATCGGCCGAAATCACCGAAATTCTAACTTTCGCCAATTCAATCCTAAATCCACAATCGACCTTGAAAACACATTCTGAACATGCTCCTAACCCTGAAATCACCCAACGGAGCTAACGGAGTCGACGAAATTCTATTCCGGATCCGTGTTCACACAGCTCAAGCTACGGCCAGATTTCTCAAGCTAAATTCCACATTTATGGACTATATGTCCAAAATCACCCCGGATTTCATCACTCAACGCTCTGAAAAGTTCCAATAACATAAATAGACATGGGAGAAACAGTTATTAGGGGATAGGGATGCTAAATCTCAAAACAATCGACCGGGTCATTACAACAACTCCCCAAAAAGATCTACAACTCAGAATAATGATCAAATTGGAAACGAGCAAACATGAGAACAAGATCCTGTGAAATAGATGGTTGGTGAATATGTGAATGAAGCTCTTCAAGATTTCATGAGGGGGATACCAACTGTGACACCTACGCCTCCTCCAAACAACACCGCGACTGTAGAAAATCCACAATCTGGACTAGCAAATTCAGGAAGTAGAGGCACTCTAAATGAATCACTTGAAGGAAGACGAGGTATGTCTAATAATTCAGATTTACAATCTTTAATACTAACCTTGCAGAAATAGGTGAAGGAACAAAATTTCTGGAGTACCACCTATCATCAAGGGTATTGTTATTGATAAATACTCTCAACAACCCTGGAAGCCAAGTGCAACACCTTTGCCGATTCCCAAGAAATTCAAAATGCCTGACATACCGAAGTACGATGGGACAACTGACCCACGTGATCATGTTACTGATTTCACCACAGGAGTAAAAGGCAACGACCTAACTAAGAAAGAAATTGAATCCGTGTTGGTCAAAAAGTTTGGGGAGACACTCACCAAAGGAGCATTAACATGGTATTCTCTTTTGCCCGAAAATTCTGTTGATTCTTTTGCTGAGCTTGCAGATTTGTTTATAAAAGCACATTCCGGTGCGCAAAAAGTGAAAAAGAGAATGGAAGACATATTCAAAATAAAACAGGGAGATGCGGAGTTGCTTTGTGAATTTGTAGACAGGTTTCAACGTGAAAGGATGCTTCTACCTAGAGTACCTGACAATTGGGAAGTTATGGCCTTTGCAAGTAATTTGAACGATAAAATCTCTGAAGCCACGAGGAGACTCAAAGAAAGCTTGAGAGAGTTCCCAGCTACAACATGGAACGATGTTATAATAGGTACAACACCAAATCACGAATTGAGGAAGATACTATTGCCCAATCAAAAGCAGAAGACGAGATGACTTCTAGACGCTCAAAATCAGAAAGCAGAACTGGCAAAAACAGGTACGATCCATACATGGGACCTTCGAGGATGAGAGGCTCGTTCCAAATTTGAAAACCCACGGCCTGATCACAGACCGTCAAATAGAGATTCGAGCTCATCATCATCAAGATCCAGAAAGGATCGAGATGAGCGAAGTAGAGGTAATGCAAGAATTGGAGATTACAATTTCAATATAAGTACTTCCGAATTAATTACAATATTAAGAAATATGGGTGATAAAGTTCGTTGGCCCAAAGAAATGAGGTCAAATCCAACAGAAGGAACCCATAATTCTGGTGTGAATTTCACAATGATCATGGGCACAAAACATCTGACTGCAGGTTATTGCAAGGTGAGGTAGAAAACTTATTAAAACAAGGTTATCTAACAGAACTATTTAGTGAAAAAGGTAAACAGACAAATATGAAGAATAGGCAGGTGCCCCCAAAGCCACCATCTCCGAAGAGAACTGTAAATGTGATCAATGGATGAGATGAGGTAAATGGCGTAACTTATACTTCATCAAGAAGGATGACCAATTTCACAGTGACCCACGAGAAACGGACTCGTGAACTTTGGAGGCTGGCAACATCTCATTCGACGACTCATATGCTGATGGATTATTGCTTCCACATAATGACACACTTGTAATATCTCTACTTATACATGACACTAACGTGAAAAGAGTATTGATTGATCCAAGTAGATCGGTCAATATCATTTTACTGAGGGTTGTGAAAGAAATGTTAATGAGGGACCGTGTAATTCCAAAAGCACATTCCTTGTCCGGATTCGACAACTCTATTGTCATAACAAAAGGATAAATTGAGCTTAATACCTATGTAGAAGGCGTCGTCAAGGAGAGGTAATTTCAAGTTATAGATACATATATGGCTTACAATGTAATCATGGGGAGACCATGGATCCATGATATGGATGCAGTACCGTCACCCTGCATCAGGTAATCAAATTCCCTTCCAGATGGGGAATCCAACAAATTCAAGGTGATCAGCAGACTTCAAGAAACATCAACTCAGTGATGCATTCCAATAAAAAAGAAATAGCGAAGGAATCAAAAGACGAGGGAGCAAATCGAACAGACACTGAAGAAAATGATAAAGACACGGTGAATCAAATCACCACAGATGTCACATCAAGACATACAAAAATGGATTCCAGACCTGATGTTATTCAAGAACCATAAGAGAATGAAAATATCAAGACAACGACTGAGGAGCTCGAAGCTGTTCCACTGTTTGAGCTTAAGCCTGAGCACAAAATCCACATAGGAGCAAGGTTAAGCCCGACTAGAAGAGGTAAGTTAATTGAATATTTAAAAGTTAACACAGATTGTTTTTCTTGGTCCCATTTAGATATGACAGGTAAACCCCTAGAAGTGATGACTCACAAACTAAATGAAGACTCATCCTTCGTACCTGTCAAGCAAAAGAAAAGAAAGCAGGGATCATTCAAGAATCAAGTGATCGATGGAGAGGTACAGAAACTCTTAAAAATCGGTTCAATACGTGAGGTAAAATATCCTAATTGGTTAGCTAATACCGTAGTGGTACCTAAAAAGAACGGTAAATGGAGAGTATGTGTAGATTATACAGATCTAAATAAAGCATGCCCAAAAGACTCATTTCCATTACCACACATAGATCAAATGATTGATGCCACTACATGTCATGAATTATTAAGCTTTCTCGATGCATATTCTGGTTACAATCAGATAAAAATAGACCCCTCAGACGAGGAAAAACCCTCCTTCATTACAAACAAGGGGACTTATTATTACAAAGTCATGCCTTTTGGCTTGAAAAATGCTGGAGCCACGTATCAAAGGCTAGTGACCAAGATGTTCCAGAACATCTGGGGAAAACAATGGAGGTGTACATTGATGACATGTTGGTAAATTCAACGAAGGCAGAAGATCATTTCCAACACCTCTCGACTACTTTCGAGATCCTCCGCAGGTATAACATGAAGTTAAATCTAGAAAAATGCGCCTTTGGTGTTGAATCAGGTAATTTTTTGGGTTTTCTCGTATCAAATAGAGGCATTGAAGTAAATCCTGCTCAAATTAAAGTTATTGAAGAAATACCTGATGTACTAACGAGCAAAAAAGAAGTTCAAAGATTAACAGGTAGGATTGCAGCTTTAGGAAGATTCATCTCCAGATCTTCAGAGAAGAGTTTTAAATTCTTATCAGTACTAAAGAAGTAGAATCATTTCGAATGGACTGAAGAATGTCAACAAGATCTTATATACTTGAAGGCTTATCTATCGAATTCCCACTACTATCTAAACCAAAGGAAGGGGAAAGGTTATACATTTATCTTGTCGTAAGTGCAGTCCTGGTAAGGGAGGACAAAGTTAAGCAATCTCACATCTACTATGTAAGTAAGTCCTTACTAGATGCTGAAACTACATATCCTCATCTAGATAAATTATCCTTGGCTCTAAGCATGGCAGCTAGAAAGTTAAGACCGTACTTTCAGTGTCACCCAATTACTGTTGTAACTTCATATCCTTTGAGAAATATTTTGCATAAGCAAGAACTGTCAGGTAGACTGGCTAAATGGGCAATAGAGCTAAGTGAATATGGCATAGTCTATCAACCTAGGACTGCAATAAAGTCTCAGGTTTTAGCCGATTTTGTCGCAGATTTTAACACTAGATTAATTCCTGAAGTAGAAAAAGAGTTACAAATCTTTACCGGAGCTAATCCAGGAATATGGACTCTATTCACCGACGGCTCTTCTAATATCAAAGGAGCCGGGTTGGGAATTGTTTTAATACCACCTTCGGGTGAAAAGATAAGACAAGCTATTAAATGTTATCCCATTACTAACAATGAAGCAGAGTAAGAAGTTGTCATTGCAGGACTCGAAATAGCACGAGAACTCTCAATTGAGCAGATCGTGATCAAAAGTGACTCTCAACTAGTGGTGAATCAGATGCAGGGGACTTATACTGCTAGAGAGACTCGAATGCAACAGTATCTGGAAAAGACACGAGTCTTGGTGCAGCAATTCCAGTCATGGAAGATTATGCAAGCACCTAGAGAGGAAAACGCAGAAGCGGATACATTAGCTAATCTTGCAGCAGTTACAAATGTAACGAATAAAGACAATGCTATTGTGATACATTTATTTCATTCAGCAATTGACCAGGACAAAAATGAGGTAACATTTAATAATCTAACCTGGGATTGGAGAAACAAAATTGTAAATTTTTTGCAGAATGATACCATGCCTAAAGATAAAAGAAGTTCAAGCACTTCGCCGAAAAGCTGCACGGTACTGCCTAGTTCGTGACAATCTCTATTGCAAAATGTTTGGAGGTCCCCTAGCAAGGTGCCTTGGACCAAACCAAACTGAGTACGTGATGAAAGAAGTACACGAAGGACATTGTGGGAACCATGCAGGTGCAAGATCCTTAGTCAAAACCCTAATCAGAGTAGGGTACTATTGGCCTCAGATGGAAGAAGACGCTGAAAATTTCGTAGCTAAATGCGATAAATGTCAGCGATATGCTAACAATATGCATCGGCCCGCGAGAAAAAGAAGTGAAAAGTTTTATGTGGCGAAACATCATATGTTGTTTTGGTGTACCAAAGGAAATTGTATGCGATAATGGCCCACAATTCATAGGCTCTGAAATCACAGAATTCTTCAAAAGCTGGAAAATCAAATGAATCACTTCTTCACCATATCATCCCATGGCTAACGGGCAAGATGAGTCAACAAATAAAATCATTGTTAACAATCTGAAGAAACGATTGGAAAAAGCTAAGGGAAATTGGCCTGAAGAACTACCGGCAGTATTATGGGCTTATAAAACTACTGCAAAGACAGCCACGGGAGAAACTCCATTCGCGCTTGTTTACGGCTCAAAAGCTCTAATACTAGTGGAAATTGGTGAATCGAGCATGAGATTCACAATAGCAACAGAAGAAACAAACAATGACGAGTTGAGAACAAATCTAGATTTACTCGAGCAAAGGAGAGAAGCTGCTTTAATACGCATGGAAGCTCAAAAACAAATCATAGAACAATATTACAACAGAAAAGCTCACCTCAGATATTTCAAAATTGGAGACTTTGTCCTTAAGAAAGTTTTTCAATCAACAAAGGAGGCTGGAGTAGGAAAATTAAATCCAAATTGGGAAGGACCCTACAAAGTGCGTGGTATTGCTGGGAAAGGTGATTATGAGCTGGAAACCATGGATGTCAGAATTTTACCAACAAGTTGGAATGCTGTTCACTTTGAAGAAATATTACTTCTAAGGAAAAGGAATACTCACGGTCAGGTATCATTACATTCAATTTTATATAGAACAGTTAAAATTATACTAACCATTTTAGATGATAGGCAAAAAGCTAACCCACAACCAGATGATGATATTAGACCTGAATAGACACGAGGAAAAAAACTAAATTCCCGGCCTAGGGTCTAACTTTCTGATGGACGTTTCAAAGGTTTAAGCAGTCATCATCTAAACTATATACCTTCGAGTCCCATATGTTTTTCTTTTCAGGAAAAGGACCACAAGAAAGGAATAGTCAAGTGCTCGAGATTTCATTCTTCAAAGCTTAAACACTTGGGGGACTATACAGTATGGAAAGAGGCAAAGAAGACTATCAAAAGAGTCATAGTTCAAGCCTGAAGATCCATTTTCCCCAATAAGTCAAAAGTTATGAGCATAATCAAAGAGCCAAAGACAAAAACACAAATCCTGATTCAGAAACCTACAAAGAACATACTCGTGAATATAAACAAATATTTAGGTTAAAGGTAGAATTTAGTTATGGGAAGAAATTCATACCCCCATGTTTATTCAAAACCTGTTGTAAAAGAAAACAGTTACGAAAGAGTCATAGACGATGCTCAAACACACGTAAAATGTTACGAAAGTTCGAATAATATAAAAAATTTCTACAAAACATTATTCGGAAAAAACATGTGAATTCCTATCTCTCTTTTGTATGTTTACACCATTATGAAGTTGAGACTTCTTCTTCATTAAGTGTCGTTCATAAAAGTGCCCTCTTTTATAAATCGTGCTTATTTAAAAATGACACGAAATACTAAAGCATTTTAATGCAAAATTAACTACCAAAGGGGTAAAACAAAAACCCGAACGTAAAGCATGCAAACACTTAAGAGTAAAACAAAAACTCGAAAAAACACAAGTCATCTAAGATGTGAATATTAATATTATATAATGGTAAAAACTAAGTATTAACTTAGTTTAAACCAAATTTGTTTATACAAAGTTGCCCTTAAGTTGTCATTGGGGACTTACTAAACCAAACTTCACCTGCAAATAGGACCGGGGGTAAACACCAATTGTTCCAAAAAAGAAAAAAAGAGAGGGGTTGATAAACACTTTCACTAGGAACTGAGAGGATTATCTTCATCAGCAGGAGGAGCGGCTTGAGATGGCAAGGCTTGGAAAACAGCTTCATCAGGTACGATCTCATCACCCATTGGAACTTCAACTTCAGGTGATGAAAATTTTTGACTTTGTCGAGACTTTTCAATCGTCTCCTTAGTTTTGGCAATTTCAGCTTCTAAGTCAAAATTTTCTTGGCACATTTCCGTCAATGTGTCAAGGCGGGCATTCAAATAACCCAACTCACATCAACATCTGCTTTATCCACAAAAGCCTCATAATCTCTCTCTGATTGTTCAATATCGGCTCTCAGTTCACCTCTTTCAACCACGATAGCATCATAAGAAGCCTGCAAAGGGGCAAGAGATCTTTCCAGAAACTGAATCTTATTTGAAGATTCACGGAGGTCCTTTTGGGTCTGAGTAAGTGATTGCACAAGTTCACCAGCATAAGCCTCCTTCTAGTCCAACAAATCCTATAAGCTTCTTATCTCTTCACTAGCATGGGAAAGCTGCTCCGCAAAGGAAGACTCCAGGATGTTTTTATCCTTGTCTTCTTGACTTGATGAAGCCTTCTCGATGGCTAATTCCGCTGCAATTAGTCTGATCTGCTGCTCCAAGGTACACTCCTCCTCCTCTACTGCCTCCATATCGAGCTGAAGACTCTCGAATTTCTCCTTCTAGTTATCAACCTCGGTATGATAGTCATTCACTAATTGCCTTTTCATCAATTATGTACCAATAAGATTGATCTGCATAAGAAGAGAAGTTAGATATTCGTACAGGATATATATATAAAAAAGGAATGGTATAAAATACACCTTTAAGGACGAGTGTACAATCTCGTTCATCCAAGTTAAGGAGCTATGACTTTCCAACTTAGACTTCTCAACCGGGCCTATCAGAGGCTTCAACCACACATCCGCTTGGCCTGATTTCTTTAAGAGGCTACCCGCAGGAACCTTTATTATAATTTGCTTCATCTCCCCACTATTGGAAGATCCTACTTCGACAATAGAAGGCACGAAAGTAGGGGCAGATGAAGGAGACACATATGGAATAGGTGGGGGAGCAGAAACAACAACAGGTACGGTAGATGAAAGTTTCGCTGGAGAAGATGGAGGAAAAATAGCAAGAGGTGCTTCCTCTGAAACTATGCCAAAGCCTCGATGGAATAATTGTTCAATTGATTCATTGGTAGAGGAAGGAGTTTCATCTTCAGGAGCAGAATGCTCTGACTCAGGCACGGAAGGTGGATCAGTAACTGGAACAGATTCATCGTCATACACGACCTTTCTTCTCTGTGACCTCCGAATCAACGAACCTTCCTCCTTCTCTTCCTCATCTTCCAAGGTCCGAGACCCACTTGCTTTCCTTTTTGATGAAGAGGGGTTCACAATAATTTCTTAGGCCTTAGCCAAAGAAAGTTTCAAAGCGGATACTGCAGCAACAGAGATCCCACGAGCGGGAAACCCTAACAAATAAAAGGGGTAAGAGAAGCTTAAAAGGAGAAAGAAAGAAGATATAAAAAAAACTACCATGGGTTTTCACTTTCCAGCCAAACCTTGCCAAGAGGTACTTCCAAGAACGTTCTTCCGTTGGAGCGATCAACAACAATTTTTCTACCCAACCACGAAAAACGGAGACCTTCTCAACGGTTCCCATGGTTGCTGCAAGAAGAAAAAAAACAGTCACGGTACTGAAGATTTATAAAAAAAAATTAATAATAAAGAAGAAAGTGAGCAAAATTGTACTCACGTGCAAAGACTTCTCAGGGAAGGGGAGATTTTCTTCACCTACCAAACCTTTAGTAGGGACAACAACATATCGGACATACCACCCTCTATCTTTATTATCATCAGGTATAACCAAAACTCTTTTACTCCTAGATGCGAGAGTAAAAACTCCTTGGCGGAACAACATAGGAGAATAGAGATGATGAAAAGTAAAAGGAACTGAAGCTAAGGTGGCTAAATATCTAAGGCATGCTACTGCCCTCCATATAAGAGGAGCGATTTGTCCCAAGCACATATTAAAAAATCGACAGAATCCTATGATGACAGGGTCGATGGGAGGCTTGAATCCTAAAGTAAAGGGGTAAGTATACACAAAAGATTACCCAGTTCTGTAAGAGGTTATTCTTTGATTCTCATTGGGAACTAAGACTGGAAAGTCAGATTTCCAATAACAATCTCTACGTATGAGTGAAACTTAACCCTAAGTGATTTGAGTAGGGTAAAGATCAACACGATCATGAGATGTCATAGAAGAAAGTTGTTTTATTATGGCTTCACTGTCATTTACGAAAGAAAATTCAGTAGGTACAATCTCATCTACCTTTGGTTCGCGAAGTGGTTCACTGGACTCTCTGCTCTTAGAAGAAGATCTAGAAGCTCTAACCCTAGAAGAAGATGGAGTAACAATAACCCTAGAAGTTGGTGCGGGAGTAATGTTACATTGACAATAACAAGACCCTCTAGAAGGTGTTGAGCCCAAACTCCTTAATCATCCGCCCCTCCTACTCCGGATCAGAGTAGAAGAAGGATATAGTTCATCGACTATTATTTTTTTGGGGTCTTGGTTTAAAGAAGACATATTTGCATGAAAGAAGGACTTGCAAGCAGCAAAAGAAAGTTAGAAGTTTTTCATAGAATCAAAGGAAAAAATGGGTATTTATACTCAGAGGAAACCGTCAAAAAATGGAAAAAAAATACTGATGTGAAAGTCATGATTAGAACTGTCACTTTGTGACTGATGCAGCCGCAAAAAGCCCTAAAAGGCGCTAACGAATTGCAGAATCAATCCGAGAGAACCACATGATACTATCATTAAATGGAAGTGACAAGCGACACATACATTCAAAGACGGATGCAATGGTACGAGTGAAACGGCGGCAAAAAATTCCCTCCATAAATGAGTATCCACTTACCAAATATTTAATTGATAAATAAATGGTAAGTGGGGGGACTATATGTATTGGTAAAAAAAAACTTCACACGAGTAACAATTCTGATGACAAGGCAATCTACGTGGATCAATGGAAACATGACAGCTGGTCAGAAGTTTAGAAAGACGTACGGGGCAAAGAGGAACGGAATAGCATACACACGAGACAATTAGATGTGGGAGTTCCAGTCTAATTGAGGAGTTGAAGAGACACGGTCAGAATCAACCAAGGCAGAATAAAGGGCAGATTCAAAGATCTTCAATCAATGAGATAAATGTTACATAATCTTCATGCAACAGTTACGGTTTCTAATTTTAACGTTACGTTAATGATATTATTAGTAATTAATGCTCAATCATTAAGAAGAGTGGACGTTATATAAAAGGGAGTGAAACCTCACTTGTATGGGCACGTTCAAACCACTACTGAAATATACTTACTTTTGTGCTATCTTATTGCTTTCTTATTTACAAGTCTAAATCCTATTATTAGCTAATCTCTTTGGTTATCAGAAGCCCGAGTACTTCTTAAAATAGCTTTGACTAAGAATCCAATTCTTTGGTTAAATAAATTGCACCTAAGTGGTTACCTAATGGGTTGTAACTCTAGGGCAAGTTTGATTTGTCGGGGTTGTAATATAGCAATAATACTCGAATACTCACTCTATACCTCTCGGTAGTTTGAGTGATTTTGTCCAATTTGGCTTTCTCAAGTCCAAATGAGTATTGCACAAAATAATTTATAAATTTTCAAGTCGAGTCTTACTATCTCTAGATTCAACCCTTTAATTGGGCTATCAATTTCTTGAGTTCACCCAAATTTGTTGTTAGCTAAGTTTTCCTAGACCTAGTCTCTCTTTCTCAAGTAGCGACTAAGTCAATTAGGCATGAATCAATGTTTGCAACCATTAATTCTTTAATTCAAGCAAGAAATAGGCAAAATATCACTAACCCAATCACAAAAAAGCCCTAATTCAAATACCCATTAAATACCCACACTAGGGTTGGGTCACAACCCTAGCTAGAAATTTAGCTACTCATGAAAATGCAGATATTAAAGAAGAAATTGAGATAGAATCACAATAATTAATTATGGGAAGAAAATCTAATGTTTGGAGACAAACCTAGTACAAAATTACTTAAAGCAGTAAAGAAAATGGCCCAGGTGCTCTCCCCAAAACAAAACTTAACCTAAAAATGAAAAAAAGTCCTATTTATACTAAGCTAATATCTGACAAAAATGCCTCTGCGGAGGTTGTGCGACCACATAATTCTGAGTGCGGTCCACATTTTGAGCTTGGCTGGTCAACTGGGCCTTCTGCAGTCGCATAAAAGTGAGATGCGGCCGCACTTCATCTAGTTGTGCGGACCGCACATTTCTGAGTGCGGTCGCACACTTGACTTGGACTGGGACTTGGAACTGCTTCTGTGGACCACACATTTGCGAGTGCGGCCGCACACTGGATTCTGCGGCCGCACAATAATCGTGCGGTCCACACAGCTTCACTTCAAGGCTCTCTGAATCTCTTCTTTTGCGGTCCACATATTAGTGAGTGCGGCCGCACAATAATGATGTGGTCCGCATACTTTCAGTTGTCCATAATTCCATCTCTCTGAATCTCTCTTCTAAGGCCGCACCAAAATTATGCGGTCTGCATGCTCTGAAGCTGATTTTAACAAGGTTCCTTCATCGTTTGCGGCCGCACACAGTATTGTGAGGTCCGCACTGTAAGCAATTTTGCCATGTTTTGGTCCTTGTCCAATTTTGACTCCTTTTTGAGTTGATTTTTACTTCTTTGGCTCGTTTCCCAATATTCCTGAAAGAAAGCTCATTTCATTAGTTCTCGGGATACCTTTAAGAATTTTTGATCTAAAACACAAGTACAAGAGAGCAAATAAGCGGTCAAAATCCCTACTTATAAACTCTCCCAAACTTAAGCTTTTGCTTGTCCTCAAGCAATTAAGGAAATTCCCACCTCCATTAGAAAAAGGGATAATTTCAGTTGGCATAAGTTGAGTCAAAACACAAATCAATTGGGACCAACAATTACCCACACACTCATGAATCATTAACAGGCCTATGATTTGAAAATTGAAGCACAAATGGCTTTAATGTGACACTTAAGCATCAAGGGTTGACTTTGTTCATCAAGGAAGCTGGCATTTTCATGCAAGTCACTGTGGATCCCAAACCCCTCCTCCTATACTCTGCGGAAGCTCATCTCACTCACGAATGAAGAATTCAAAACAATGACTCACGGAAGACTCGCTCATCACTCTAAAAAGAATGTCACAAGCCCAGCTCTAAGTACCATATGCTTGCCCCTCATGTAGATCACCACTAATGTAAGATTGCTCGACTTGAAATCATGTAGGGCTTTTTCGGCATGTAATGAAAGATTTTGGATTAGGGAGGGTAATATCGGATTGGAATCGGTTCATCTTTCCTTTAGCACTTCATATTCTCTTGTTAGCTCATACTTTGCCGGCTCTTTGAGTCATTTTCTTTTCCCTTAGGGGGATTAGAGAGACTTGTCATCACTCTTTCTTTGTCATGCTATTCACGATCTCCTTCTTTGCTTTCTCCATGCTTTGCACTTTTTCTTTCTTTTGCATCTTTTCAACCCTTTCACATTATTCACTTTCTTTTTGTGTTTTTCTTTGTTCTTCCTTTCTTTTTATTTGCCTTTTTCTCTTTTTCATTTCTTTTGTCTTTTTGTGCCTTGAAACCATATTTAAAATCCTCGTCTCTTCCCCAAACTTATGTTTTTTCCATTTGATTCATATGAGTGCTAAAGAAAAGTCGGGTGCCAAGAGAGAGTCACTATAAAACGGTTAAATGCTTGTAATGTGGTTATTGAATAGAAAGGCTTTAAAAGGGTTTACTAAGGATGATATCATTGGTGGGACATGTAGGGTTTCAAATGGGTCAAGAGGGCCTACAATCACTTCTCAAGCCAAGCTAACTTAGAATTTCGCCTAGAAACACATTTGGGGCAAGTTCTAGACCATTTGCACGGGTACTTGGAATTGTAACAAAATACCTCACCTCTCACATAACTGTATTGTTAATGATAAAGGAGTATAGGGACCACAACAACCATATTTAAGATTGAAAATTGCTAATGGTTCAAGTAAACCACCCGATGATTGCCTAAGTCAATACAAGATTCATAAGGTCACTAACTAGAGCAATTTCTATGCAAAAACTTATTTTTAACCATAAGCGCATAAGGTCATAAGGTCATAAGGTCACTTGTTGGTACCAAGTGAAACATGCTCGACCCTTTTATTCATTACTACTATTTTTTGCCTAAAAAAGAAAAGAAAATGGACTCAATCCCTTAAGAAGGTTGTCACGCCATCCATCGTTGGGAAGAGCCACCCGGTTCACACAAAATCTAACTTTGTAAAGAATCGTGGCATTAAGAAAACCAAAGACTTATTGATCACTCAAAGCATAAAAAGAAGCTAGCAAATCCAAAAAAACTACTAAAGTAAATAAGAAGTTATACTACTAAGAAAGACAAACTAAACAAGCTACGAAATAAACTACATAAAGCAAGATAAATGAATATACAAACCGAAGTAAAATGAATATATACATAAGGGAAACTAAATATATACATCAAACGAAGGGAAGAATATATACATACCAAAGAGAAAATAAATATAAAAGAAAAAAAAGTATAAGAGTTATTACAGGCCAAATCCCTAATGGTTAACAAAACTAAGAACAAGGAAGGGTAGAGAGTTAAGAGAACTCCCTAAGTGGTCTCAGTCTGCATGGCATCTCCAGCACCCTCAATCTCTTCTAGCTGAATCTCATCATCACCTGGTTGAGGGACCACAGGGTTGCTGAGCAACATGATCATCTCCTCAGCGGTGTGGGCAGTAGCATCCGGCTCCTCATACTGGCCGGCTGCTGCCTCTGATGCCTCTGCCTGTGCTGCTAGGGCCGTTGTCTCCATAATCAGGTCCAATGATAGATCTCCAGCAGATGCAATCTTGGCAACCTCTTTCCTTAACCTCTCTACTGACTTCTTCGACGCCCTAGACTTCCGCATCTTCTTTGTTTGCTTTCCCAACTGCTCAATGACCTATTCATGTGCCACCAGAGTCTCCATAATGGTCTTCTAGTTGTCCAGAATCTTTTTCAAAATTTCCTCCACTGATGGAGGTACCTGTAGGGCTACCGGGGCAGAAGACTGTGCTGCAACAACATTGGATATGTCAGACAGCTTTGAAGTAGCTGCCTGCATCCAGTTGTTGAGACTCGCCAATGTTTGGGAGACTTGCAGCGTAGTCTGTGGATAAGTGGATGAAGCTGGTATTGATAATGGATTTGATGGTCTAGATGAAGAAGATGGTGACATGGCGGTTGTGGAAGGCTCATCAGATGAATCAATAACTACTACCCTTGGCTCCTCAGACTGGCTAGTGGAAGTAGTTGCCTTACCCTTGAACTTTAGGTTGTCAGCACCCTGTAGGTGGTACAAGGAGAAAGTCTTCTTAGACTTTACTTTTGTATCATACTGCCTCGGCTACACCTTTTGATTATTGAAGTACTCAGTGAGGAAGTTTGGGTATGGATATGATCTCTACAATTGGGTTGAAGGATTGTGTTATCGTAGGGTTGCAGAATGTCGGCGTATTAGCAAGTTATTACAGCTAAGGGAAAGGAGTAAAATGGTGATTGTGCGTGGGATTTGATGAGTGTGTGCAAAAGTTGGCCCTGTCGATCCAGGGTTAGGCTTTGGAAGATTCAGAACTTATGCTTAAGGCATGGGCGAGTTGTAAGGATAGTGACTCAGTCACGTGTTTCATTGAAAAAGGTGTTCCTGTGCTAGGAGAGCCTTGGAGTTGATTGTATTCGGGGCCAGTCAGAGTGGGTGACTCTCAATAGCGGTCCTAGTGAATTCAAAAGTTAAGAATGCGGCATTTAAGGGTTCCAGGCAGCAATATTATTGAGAATCGAGCTTTTGCAGAGTAATTTATGAGAACGAGGAGGATGGTTGGAATGTTCTATGATATGTTTCAGCATGCATGATTGTATTGGAGGAGTGAGAGAAATAAACTCTGTATTGAAGAAAAGATTATCAGGAGGGAATGAGACGGGTTACGGGATTTAGGCAGCATAGTCTGGTGAATCAAAGCCACTAGGGATGAGTGAGGGTTAAGTTTGCTATGGGTTGAAGGAAGTTGCTATTATTCCTGAGGCAATTGAAGATGATTAAGAGAAGATATATTGATTAGCCATGGTTGAAATAGCATATTTGCGGCAGTGATCAGTTCCTTTGATGTGATTAAGTTATGCGTGCGGGTTGTGCCGGTGTGTGCGGGGCTTGTCGACCGTCGTAACATATCTCATGTGGGAGCATTTGAGTGTTATGGCCTGCCAGGTGTAGGCGGATCCTGGAAGGGTTATGGTGGTATGGACTACTACTCAAGGATTTGCATGTTGGGTGATTGTGGGAATTCACTCGTGTGTTGAGATGGTACTCTTGAATTTAGTTAAGTAAAAGGTTTCTATGTGATGAAGTGTTCACCCTATTGGTGGTTCAGAAGTTATGATGGAATTCTTGCGCTACCTCATATTGGCATATTAGGTGCGGTAAGCAGTATGTAACTGGGAGTAAGAATTGAGATTGAGGTTTGATGTTTATAAGGATGTCATGAGCTCGGAAGATCAATAAAAAGTGATTTGAAAGTTCAGAGTAAGCTGGTGTTATCTTCAGTGTCACCTGAGATTGATATTCGGTGAAATGGGCTTTGTACCCTGGTTATAGGTTCTTGGTTGTCCTACAGCGTAGTATGTCCAGTGGTGGATGTGCAGACTTGTTGCCTTGTGTGGAAGGTCGTGGAAGCATGACCACGAAAATATTGTATAAAGTGTAACATGTAGTCCCTTGATGGATTGAAGATTTGGACTGAGTATAAAGAAGTGCAATGTTGTTTATTCGAGAAGTTATGCCTGAGAGGCGTTCAGTTCATTTGGTTGTGGATTGCAGGGTGTTTGTCCCGTCTATGATGATTGTTCTTGCAGATTATGAGAGGAAGTTGGTTAATGTGAACCCAGGTAAAATCTATCAGCTTAGTTTGGTGCAAGCAAGGTGACTCGATGTTTGTGAATGGATTTAAATATGACTATGGGCTCTGTATGAGCTAGACATGTTCATTTCAGTAGAGCACTTTTCATGGAAAGGTATTAGAACAGCGGATGTTGTTCCGACTTCGTCAGATTCATGTGTTGTTATGATTGTGCCGTGTGAGTTGTGAAACGGCTTGATAATTTCCTATGTGTTGAGGCCTCGCGTAGTGGGGATGATATGTGAACATGATAGCTCTTGAGATCCAGTGTGTGTGTGTGTATATATATATATATATATCGCACCTCATTTGTGCTTGAGTTTTGTAGCCTATGGCTCTATCAGTCTCCCCAGGATGGTATTATGCACTTAGCGTGCTTGTGATCGATATTCAGTAATTCGTAATAGTGAGAAAATTAGCTCCGTATATATTTCTTCTTATGTAAATTTTATGTGTGGATCGGGTGTCACTTATTCGGATCGGGTTGCACACCGCAACAGTGTGATGATGAGTAAGGTTTTATATTTATTTTCTTGTGTTCTACTTCCTATTTTCTGATAAGAATTCATATTAGTTGTGTGAGTCGAATAGTTCCTTCCTGAGTCGTTTCTTATTATCATGTTCGAGTTATGGCCTATTGGCGCAATGTGGTATCATGTGAGGCTGTGGTCTTGATTGGGGTGATTCGTTGTCTGGGCAGTTCATACTGGGTGAGATAAGATTTTCGGACCAGGGATCAGTGCGATAAGGTTATGTGAAGTGTATATTAAAGAACAAATACCATTATTAGGGTTCATAATGAAGTGATGATTCTAGTTAAGATAAGGTATTCAAGGATTTGTTAATTCTGCAGTTGGGTATGAATTTCTGCACATTTCCTCCATTGTGGTGGTATCGTCAGCATTATAGAAGGAGGTATGTATATCTGTTACGAGGTGCATCGGGAGCACCAGATTCGTGGAATTTTGGCTATTAAGGTTCAGGGAGTGTCATTGTGGCAAGATGATGAGTTATGCGGTGCATGGTGCTGATTCAGCAAAGGTATGCGGTCATGTTCTGGTATATTGTGCGGTAGTTGATACGGTGTTTATATGTTGGAAGTAGTCCTGGCAGAAAAATTTCAGGTGTTTGAATGAATTCTGAACTTATTATATGGATAGAGAGGAATCTTCAGATTTGATCAAGCTAATGTACTCAACTGGGTTGTGGTAGCACGGGCAGGTGCTCGGGTTGTTAAACAGTGATTTCAGATAACTCAAGAGCAGTTCTTAGCACGTTCGAGAAAGAACGTCGGTTTAAGTGGGGGAGAATGTAACGACCCGACTGGTCGTTTAGAGCTCTAGCACGTCGTTCAGCGGTTTGAAGTCATGAGCAGCTCCATTTCAGGTGTTATGACTTGTAGGTGTGGTCGGAATTGAATTTCGGAAAGTTTAGAGTTGGTTTGGAAAGAAAAATTCTCATTTCAGAAGCTTTAAGTTGGAGAAAGGGACTAAGATTGAAATTTTGAGTAAACGACCTCCGAATCAGGATTTGAAGGTTCCAGCTGGTACGTATGATGATTTCGGACTTGGGTGTATATCCGGCTCGGGGTTGGATAACCCGGGAGCATTTCGGCGTATATTATGGAAGTTAGCATTTTAGAAGAATTTCATAAATTTGGGCTTGAAGTGCATTTCAGTGTTGTTGATGTTCATTTGGGATTCCGAGTATGGGAATAGTTTCATATGGTGATTCTGGAGTTGGGAGCGCGATCGGAAGTGAATTTGGATGTCCGTAGGTCATTTTGATGTCATTTGGCTAAAGATAGAAATTTGAAGGTTTTTGAGAAATCCGACGGAAATGGAAGTTTTGATGTCGAGGTCGGAATGCGATTTCGGAAGTTGGAGCAGGTCCATAACGTTGAATATGACTTGTGCGCAAAATTTGAGGTCAATCGGACATGATTTGATAGATTTCGGCATCAGATGTAGAAGTTGGAAGATTCTAAGTTCATAAAGTTGGGAATTGGGTGCGATTCGTGGTTTCGATGTTGTTTGATGTGATTTGAGGCCTCGATCAAGAACGCATTATGTTTTGGAATAGGTTGGTATAATTTGATAGGGTCTAGGGGGTCTCGGGTGGATTCCGGGTGCTTAACAGATCAATGTTTGAAGATGAAGAAGGCTTAGGGTTATTGTCATCTGGTGTAACCGCACCTGCGAGGCCTTGACCACAGGTACGGAGCCGCGGGTGCGGCTAAGGGCGCCGCAGGTGCGAGTTCTGGGCTGGAGCTGAGGAGCCCACAGGTGCGGAAGATGGGTCGCACCTGCGGAACCGTAGGTGCAAAGAAGGGAGCGCAGAAGCGAGAGATGCTGGGTTGAGTCAGAGCCGCACCTGCGATGGAATTTCCGCAGGTGCGGAGCCGCAGGAGCGGCTATTGGACCGCATGTGCGAAGGGAGGCCTGGGCAGAATGTTTTAAAGTCGGGTTTTTGTCATTTCTCACCCATTTTTCATTTGACATGGGCGATTTTGGAGAGCATTTCAAGGGGGATTTTCGTCAGGCATCAAGCTAAGTAAATTCCTCTCGTTTGTAAGTTAAATACAAGATTATATGCATGGATTAGGCATGGAAATTGGTAGGAATTTGGAAAAAATATTGAAGAAACCTAGAAAATGTAAATTTGGAATTTATCCACGAATTTGAGCTTGGAATGTAGAGTAAATGGTATGATTGAACTAGTAGAGCTATGGGTAGAATGTATCTTCGAGAATTTTGGATTTCCGGGCACGTGGGCCCGAGGGCATTTTGGTCATTTCTCCGAGCGGGGTTGGGAAAGTAGATAATTTAAATTTTTTATGGGTATTAGGATGAATTTTCATTGCTTTGCCGTTATGTGGTAGTTTCTGAGTGTTGTGCGTCCGTTGGAGTCATCGGAGGGCTTGGAAGCCGATATTTGAATTTCGGAGCGAGGTAAGTCTCCTTTCTAACTTTGTGCGGGGGAATCGTCCTCCTAGGTGAACTAATTCAGTACATGCTATTATATTCATGGGCTACGTACGCACGAGGTGACAGGAGTCCGTGCGTAGCTACTATTATGCTATGTCCGGGTAGTCTAGGACCCACTAGCATGCCTTATGTGTTGTACCTATAATATTTCCTGTAATATTAAACTGCTAATATAATCGAAATCGTAATTGAATATCTAAAAGAAGGCTAGAGTTCATTTTGTTAATCTTCTAGAAAGAGAAATGATTCCTCTGTGGATATTTGTGTACCTGGACTGGGTTGTATTATGGAATATCATTAAACTTGACAAATTAGTTTCAAAACAAAGATTTAAAAGCTATATTCCATGTTCCTTAAGAAGAATTTTACCACTTTCCTGAGAAAAACTGTTTTCTTGATAAAATATGGATTTATTTTGTGGATATGTATAACTATGGGTGGTTGAGTCGCATGGATGATTCGCGAGCAGGATGACCATGTATTTGTGTGTGTATTCATATGAGCACCTGAGTCGCAGGTATGATTCACGAGCAGGCTAGCCGTATTATTTTTAACCGCGTCACATGATCGATTGGCGAGCGAGGCAGATAGATGCATCTATGGTTCGAGCCGTTCGACCCTTCGGCAGTGCACAGTTTATTATTGTTGGTTCGCGCCGTTCGACCCTCGGCATTGCTTGCGCATGATATTTGTTGTGTAGTTGCTATGATTTTTACCTGATTACTGGCCTAAAATATTAAATTATCAATTGAAATGACAGAGATTTAAAGTTATTAAAAGAGATTTTGGAAGAAGTTGTTCCCTCCCGTAGATTAATTATTATTTGATTAAATCACCCATGTTGATTAATTGTGTTAATATGACGAAGATATAAAGTGTTAAACGTGAACGGAGCTGAAAAATATTTAAATCCTGTTTTTATAAATTGCCTATGATAAATCATTCTTAGCGTCATACCTAAATATTCTAAATTGACCTTTAGTAAGTGTCTAATTTGACCTCTCGTCACTACCTCTCTGAGGTTAGGCAGACGACTTACTGAGTACACGTTGTTTTCGTACTCATGCTACACTTACTGTGCATTTTATTGCACAAGTACTTTCATAGCAATGTGGAGGATTCAGAGACTTAGGCGAGCTGCATCATCCGGAGGCGATCCCCAGCTGACAGAGTCTCCTTCATATTGTATTTATTTCATTTTAAATTTCCTTGTCCAGTTGTATTTTGGACAGGCTTTGTAATGATTGTATAAATTCTTAAAAATTGCTCATGTACTTGTGACACCGGGTTCTGAGATATGTGTTGGGTTATAATTGTTAAAGTGTAGTATTCAAACCATTGTTCCTAATTGACAGATTTTTATTTGGTTATTATGTAATAAAGTGAAAGGAAATATTTTCATAAATGTTAAAACCGGAAAGTTATTTCAATTAATTAATGATTTGGTGTCACGACCCAAAATCCTTAAGGTCGTGATGGCACCGGACACAAGGTCAGGCAAGTCAAAACATTAATTAATTGAAATAACTTTACAGTTTTAACATTTTTGAAATCGTTACCTTTTCTTGCATTTCATAATCAAATAAATAAATTTTAGTAAACTTAAATACGACAGCACATCAATTCAGTTTAATGAAATAAATCCCAACACGTCCCGAGAACCCGGTGTCACAAGTACATGTGCAATTTCTAAGAATTTTACAAATATTACAAAGCCTGTCCGAAATACGGCTAGACCAGGAAATTTAAAATGAAACAGATACAGTATGAATGTGACTCTGTCAGCTACGGATCTCCTCCGGAAGATGTAGCTCGCCTAAGTCTCCGAATCCTCCACATTGCTATGAAAGTACCTGTGCAATAAAATGCACAGCAAGTGCAGCATGAGTACAAAAACAACGTGTACTCAGTAAGTCGCCCGCCTAACCTCAGAGGTAGTGACGAGAGGTCAAATTAGACATTACTAGGGTCCGACAATATAATATATGACAGAATATGAAGAAATACAGTTGACATGTAAAACAGTGAACAACGAGTACATATCAAGTACAGAAATCCAGGTAATCACTGAGAATAAACAACAATGTACACTTCCCTTTTCCCCAATTACATGTCAAGCCAATACCAATAGAATAGTACCAAATAGTCATGCGCACACAAGGGTAAGACAACCGGCCAGAGTCATAAGATAGTCAACCTCTCTATGCACTGCCGAAGGATCGATCGACCCGTCCCAAAAGTGCATCTCTCAACCTCTCTACGCACTGCGGAAGGACCGATCGGCCCGTCCCAAAAGTGCGGCTCTCAATCTCTCTATGCACTACCGAAGGATCGATCGGCCCGTCCCCAAAGTGCATCTTTCAATCTCTCTACGCACTGCTGAAGGATCGATCGATCCGTCCTAAAGTGCGGTTCTCAATCTCTCTATGCACTGCCGAAGGATCAATCGGCCCGTCCCAAAAGTGCATCTCTCAATCTCTCTACGCTCTGCCGAAGGATCGATCGTCCCGTCCCAAAATTGCGGCTCTCAATCTCTCTATGCACTGCCGAAGGATCAATCGGCCCGTCCCAAAAGTGCATCTCTCAATCTCTCTACGCTCTGCCGAAGGATCGATCGTCCCGTCCCAAAATTGCGGCTCTCAATCTCTCTATGCCTTGCCGAAGGATCGATCGGCCCGTCCCAAAAGTGCATCTCTCAATCTCTCTACGCACTGCCGAAGGATCGATCGGCCCGTCCCAAAAGTGCGGCTCTCAATCTCTCTATGCACTGCCTAAGGATCGATCGTCCCATCCCAAAAGTGCATCTCTCAATATAATACGGCTAGCCTACTCGCGAATCATACATGTGACTCAGGTGCTCATAAGTATACATACACAAATACAGGGTCTTCCTGCTCGCGAATCACTCAAGCGACATAGGCACCCAAAGTTACACATATCCACATAATAAATTCGTATTTTATCCAGAAAACCGTTTTGCTCAGGAAAATGATAAAGTCTTTATTAAGAGAAACATGAAATATAGGTTTTGAAATCTTTGTTTTTGAAACTCATTTGTCCAGTTTAGTAATACTCCATGATACATCCCAGTCCAGGTACACATATATTCACATCGGAAATAATTCTCCTTTTAGAGGGTTAACAATATGAACTCTAGTTTTCTTTTAAACTTTCAATCACGTTTTCGGTCATGTTAGCAGTTTAATATTACAGGCAGGGTTATAGGTACACACATAAAGCATGCTAGTGGGTCCTAGGCTACCCGGACATGGCATAATAGTAGCTACGAACGGACTCCCGTCACCTCGTGCGTACGTAGCTCCCGAAGATAATAACATGTATTTAATTCACCTAGGGGGGCGATTCCCCCTCACGAAGTTAGAAAGAAGTCTTACCTCGTGTCGAACTTACTTTCCGGGTCAAGAATGCACCCGAAACTCCAAACTCGTCTCCCAGGGACTCGAACTAGCTACAAGTTACTTAATTATGTTAATAAATGCTAAATGAATCAATTCTAATGCATGGAAGTGAGTTTTTCTAAATTCTTTCCCCAAAAGTCAAAAATCAAACCCGGGCCCGCTCGGTCCAAACCCAAAATTTGGACCAAAACCCGATTACCCATTTGCCCCCGAGCCCGAATATATAAATGGTTTTGGAATCCGATTTCAATTTGGGGTCTAAATCCCCAAATTTCAATATTCTTAGTTTTTACCCAAAATTCCCAATTCCACCATGAAATCCCTAGACTCTAGGATGAAATCTTGTAAAAAGAAGTTAAGGAGTGAAGAAAATGAGTTAGAAATCACTTACCAACGTTTTTGAGAAGAAAAAGGTGTTTGGAAAATCGCCTCTTATGTTTTTGGGGTCTTGAAAAATAAAAAATAACTTAAAATACCACTTATTTATACTCCTCTCAGGCCCCCCACCGCGGTCAGCGAAAAAGGGACCACGACCGCGCTAGCAAAGTCAAGAAAAGCTGAAGAAAACTAAGAAAAATGACTGTAGTGACCTTCTTTAGTATTTTGTCCATAACGTTCTCTACAAATGTCCAAATTATGATTTCTTTATCTTTCTGGAAACTAGACACGAATGGCTACAACTTTGGTTTTTGAATCATCTCAAATTTCCTTTTAGATCAAAAGACATAGGCCTCCGAAGTTGGACTAGTGACCCGGCTCCTCCACCGCGGACCGCGAAGGCACGACCGCGGCCGCGAAGCCCTCACCGCGGCCAGCACAAAAAGGAACAAGGACCGCGGCCCGCTGTGGTGGGTACAGAAATTTGACCCCTCAGACCTGCAACAGCTATATTTTAGCCTAAAGACATCCGGGGACCTACCCGGAACTCACCCGAGCCCCCGGAACTTCAAACCGAACGTACCAACAAGTCCCAATTCATCTCACGGACTTGCTCGAGCCTTCGGAACACCCAAAACAACGCTAAAACTCATAATCACACCTCAAAATCCCTAGAATCAAACTTAAGAACTTTAAGTTCTTGAATTCATTAACAATGCGCCGAACCGACCTATACTACTCGGAATGACACAAAATTTTGCAAGCAAGTCATATTCGACATTACGGATCTGCTCCTACTTCCGGAATCGCATTCCGACCTTGATATCAAAATTTTCAATTCCGGTCGGATTCTTAAAAAAAAACCTTCAAATTTCTAACTTTAGCAAAATGACTTTAAAATAACCTACAGACCTCCGAATTCACTTCCGATCGCGCTCCCAACTCCAGAATCACTGTACGAAGCTATTCCCGGACTCGGAATCCCAAACGGACATCTATAACACTTAAAGGTCTTCCAACCCAAACTTATGAAATTTCTTCTAAAATGCTAACTTCCGCAATATACGCTGAAATGCTCCCGGGTCATCCAAAACCCGATCCGGACATACACCCAAGTCCGAAATCATCATACGAACCTGCTGGAACCTTCAGATTCTGGTTCTTTGGTCGTTTGCTCAAAATTCCAATCTTAATCAATTTCTTCAACTTAAGGCTTCCGAAATGAGAATTTTCCTTCCAATTTGACCCCGAACTTCCTGAATTTCAACTCCGACCATACGCACAAGTCATAATACCTGAAATGAAGCTGCTCATGACTTCCAACCGCTGAACGACGCACTAGAGCTCAAAACGACCGGTCAGGTCATTACATTCTCCCCTACTTAAACAGACGTTCGTCCTCGAACGTGGCAAGAACTTCTCTTGAGTTATCTGAAATCACTGTTTAACACCTCGTGCATCTACCCGTGTTTCCACAACCCATCTGAACATATAAGCTTTGATAAAATCTGAAGATAACCTCCCTTATCCCTACAGCAAATTCCGAACTCAATTCCAACACCGGAAATTCTCTGCCAGGCCCTTTTCTGATATATGAACACCGTATTAACTACCACACAAGGCACCAGAACACAACTGCATACCTTTGCTGAATCGGCACCATACACTACATAGTCCATCATCTAACCACAATGACGCTCCCTGAACCTTAATATCCAGAATTCTACGAATTTGATGCTCTCAATGCACTTTATAAGACATATACATACATCCTGCTATAATGCTGACGATACCATCACAACGGAGGAGATGTGCAGAAATTCATACTCAACTGCAGAGTTAACAAATCCTTGAATACCTCATCGCACCGATCCCTTGTCCAATAATCTCGTCTCACCCAGTATGAACTGTTCAAATAGCAAATCATCCCAGACATGAACAACAATAAATGCCAAATGCGGCAATAGGCCACAACTCGAACATGATACATAAGAAATGACTCAGAAAAGGACTACTCAACTCACGCAACTAGTATAAACTTTCCTTAGTAAAATAGGAAGTAAAACACAAGGAAAAATAATTATAGTAGCCCTACACAACATCACACTATTGCGGCGTGCAACCGATCCAAATAACATACCCGTGGCGGCGTGCCACCCGATCACAAATAACATCATCGTGGCGGCGTGCCACCCGATCCAAATAACATCATCGTGGCGGCGTGCCACCCGATCCAAATGACATAAAACTCACGTAAGGAAATATATACAGAGATGATTTGCTCACTATTACAATTTACTAAATATCGATCATAAGCACGCTAAGTGCATAATACCATCCTGGGGAGACTGATAAAGCCGTAGGCTACATAACTCAAGAACAACTGAGGTGCGATATATATATACACTCTAGATCTCAGGAGCTATCATGCTCACATAACATCCCCACCACGCGGGACCTCAACACATAGGAAATTATCAAGCCGTTTCACAACTCGTACGGCACAACCACAACAACATATAAATTCGACGAAGACGGAACAACACCCGCTGTTCTAATACTTCTCCATGAAAAGTGCTCTACTGAAAGGAACATGCCTGGATCATACGGATCCCATAATCATATTTAAATCCATCCAAAAACATCGAGCCACCTTGCTCGCACCAACTAAGCTAATAGCTTTTGCCCGGGTCCACATTAACCCATCTTCCCTTATAATACACGAGAACAACCATCATCACCGGGACTAACACCCCATAATCCATAATCAACTGAACCAAACGCCCTCCAGGCGTAAATTCTCAATTAAGCAATATTGCACTTCTTTATACTCAGTCCAAATCTGAAATCCATCAAGCGACTACATGTCACACTTTATACAATCTTTTCGCGGTCATGCTTCCACGACCTTCCACAAAAGGCGACAAGTATGCCCATCCATAACACCACCCACACTAAGGCCGAAAAACACATCGAGAACCCAGGACCAGGGTACAAAGCCTCCTTCATCGAATATCGATCTCAGGTGACACTAAAGATAACACCAGCTTACTCTGAACTTTCAAATCACTTTGTCTTGCTCTTCCTAGCTCATGAAATCCTTATAAACATCAGACCTCAATCTCGATTCTTACTCCCAGTTACATACCGCTTCCCGCACCTAACATACCAACACGAGGTAGCGCAAGAATTCCATCATAACTTCTGAACCACCAATAGGGTGAACACTTCATCATGTAGAAACTTTTTACATAACTCAATTCAAGAGTACCATCTCAACACACGAGTGGATTCCCATTATCACCCAATCATGGAAATCCTTAAGTAGTAGTCTATACCACAATAACCATTCTGGGGGTCCGCCTACACCTGACAGGATATAGCACTCAAATGCTCCCACCTGAGATCCGTTACGACGGCCGACAAGCTCCGCACACACCGGCACAAACCACATGCATAACTAAATCACATCAAAAGAACCGATCACTGTCGCAAATGTGCCAGTTCAACCATGGCTTATCAATCTATCTTCTTTTAATCATATTCAATTGCCTCAGGAACAATAACAACTTCCTTCAACCCATAGCAAACTCAACCCTCACTGATCCCGGGTGACCTTGATTCACAAGACTATGCTGCCCAAATCCCGCAACCCGTCTCATACCCGTATGATAATCTTTTCTTCAATCCGGAGTCTATTCCTCTCACTCCTCCAATATTATCTTGTATGCTGAAACATATCATAGAACATTCCAACCATTCTCATTTTTCTCAGAGATTACCCTGCAAAAGCTCGATCATACTACTGCTTGAAATCCTTAATTGCCGCATTCTTTAACTTTTGAACTCATTAGGACCTCTATCGAGAGTCACTCACTCTGACTGGATCCGAATACAATCAACCCCCAAGGCTCTCCTAGCACATGAACACCTTTTTCAATGAAATACGAGACTGAGTCACTACCATTACAAATCGCCCATGCCTTAAGCACAAATTCTTAATCTTCCAAATCCTAACCCTGATTTGACAGGGCCGACTTTGCACAAATCCATCAAATCCCACGCACAATCAGCATTTTACTCCTTTCCCTTAGCTGAAATAACTTGCCAACACGCCGACAATTTGCAACCCTATGAGAAGACACCCCTACAACCCTACTGTAGATGGTGGGACTCCCTCACTTAGCCCGAAGACACTCTTTGCACCACCCTAGACCCTGCTGAGACCCTTTCTCCTTTGATAACACGATCCCTGCCAACCGCATTCTTCAACACTTCTTTTCGATACTCTGACACCACGCAACCAAAGAAACCATAGCACCGCCGAACTTAACACATTACTTCCGATCGATGACGACGACTACATGTCACAGGTGCATATCCCACCTCACTTGAAGACACCCAGTCTTACTACTTTATCAACTCTAACCAGACCATTCAGAATCCAAATTCCTTTCCTCTACCGGAACTAAAACACCAAAATCTCGAAATCAAACTCTGAGAAGACATTCCTTCAACCATTCATCACCCCCAACCTCAAGCTATCTATCATCATATCAACACTGTGCGACAATCAAGTGCAAACATCATCACCACCCGAGCACGGCCTTAAGGCTCCCAGAAACACAGCTACTGAGCTGAAATAACACATTACCCTTTTGTAGGGCCAAAACAACAACCACGACTATTTACACGTGGAAACATCTCGGATTACACTCGTAGAACCATTCTCATTCCTCAAATTCCTGATCCATAGCAAGCGCTTCGCGATGCGTAATATTGAGTAGGAACGAACATAGGCATAAGCCTCAAAGGAATCAACTCGCACGATGAAGAATCAA
>MDKI01196235.1:0-33618 GCA_005239505.1 Nicotiana paniculata
TGGAATTTAGCGACCAATTGTGGTCGCTTTTATTTAAAACAAATTAAATAACTTAATAAAATAGAGACCAATTTTGACCGCTATTTTCCAGATTTTAAAATATTATATTTTATTTTACAGACCAAAGTTGGTCGCTATATTTTGTATAATAATAAATTAATAAATATTGTAATTTAAATATAGAGACCAACTTTGGTCGCTAAATTTTTATTATTAAAATAATATAGCGACCAAAGTTGGTCTGTTTTTTTGATACCCGGAATATTTGTTCAATTTAACATAGAGACCAAAGTTGGTCGCTAATTATCGACCAACTTTGGTCTCTATGGTAAAGGGGCCGACAAAATAGCGACCAAGCCTGTTTGGACGCATTTTGGTCGCTTTTCACTGTTTAGGGATCAACTTTGGTCGCTTTTTGTGGTCGTTTTTCCCCGAATTTTTAGTAGTGAAAGTTGCTTAAAAATTTTCTCTAGGCTAAAAAGGTGGACTTCACGGTGTTCAACCCTTTCGAAGAATGAATCTTGTAGTATTAAACATGTCTTGTACAAGAAGAGTCATGAAAGGTAAAAATGAGAATGGTGGGGATTAAAACTTATTCATATAGAAAGAGGTATTTGAAATTGTTTGGACATGAAATTAATTTGGAGCCGTTTTTTAATTTTATGAGTGATTTGATGTGAAAATTTTGAAAAGTAGCTTTTTGAAGTTTTTCAAATTCTGAAAAATTTCAAAATTCAATTCAAGTGAAATTTAAAAATTTTCATGGCCAAACACTGATTTTGGAAAAAGGTAAAAAAAATTTATGGCCAAATGGGTGTAACGACCCGGTAGGTCGTTTTGAGAGTTAGCACCCCGATCCTCTAATAACTGCTTTCCCCATATCTATTTCTGCTTTTGGGACTTGTCGAAACGTTGAGTGGTGAAGTTTAGAGAGTTTTTGGACACATAGTCCTTATATGTGAGTATAAGCTTTAGACATCGGACCATAGTTGGAACTGTGGGAAGACGGGTCCGGAATGGGATTTCGTCGACTCTGTTAGCTCCGTTGGGTGATTTCAGAGTTAGGAGCGTGTCCGAAATGTACTTTCGAGGTCTGTAGTAGATTTAGGATTGAATTGGCGAAAGTTAGAATTTCGGCGATTTCGACCGATAGGTGAAATTTTGATATCGGGCTCGGAATGGAATTTCGAGAGTGGATGTAGGTCCGTTGTATCATTTGTGACCCGTGTGTAAAATTTGAGGTCATTCGGACTAGTTTTGATGTGTTTCGGTATCGGTTGTACAGTTTGGAAATTTCATGAGTTCTTAGGCTTGAATCTATGTATAATTGGTGATTTTGGTGTTATGTGATGTGTTTTGGAGGCACGGCTAAGTTTGGACAAGGTATTAGGACTGGTTGGTAAGTTTGGTTGAGGTCCCGGGGGCCTCAGGGATGTTTCAGATGCTCAACGGGTGACTTTTGGAACTTGGAAACAGCTGAACCATTGCTGGTTCTCGTGGCTCGCACCTGCGGTGGATTTCCCGTAGGTGCAGACACGCAGGTGCGGAAGAGGGGCTTGCAGGTGTGGGCTTGGTCAAGTCAACCAGTTCTCGCATGTGCGATTAGGGATTCCGGAGGTGCGGAGGCGCAGATGCGGCCCAAAGACCGCAGGTGCGGCCCCAGGCATTTTAGTGGGTTTTCGCACCTGCGATGGATTTTCCGCAGGTGCGGTCCAAGGGGTGCAGGTGCGGAATTGCTAGGCAGTTTATATCAAATTTGAGGGCTTGAAATTCATATCTTCTAAAAACGATTTGGAGCTCGGGTGTAGGCGATTTGGAGTGGGTTTTGAGAAAAAAGCTTCATAGGTAACAATTCCTAACCTTATTTCACTTATATATCATTTATCTATAGCAAATTCTTCCCTGCAATCAATGAATTGGGTGGAAAATCATGAAAATGGGAAGATGTTTCCCCAATTAGAAAATCCGAGAATTTAATAAGATTTTGATGTCGGTTTTCGATGATTCTTGTTCGAGTGAGTTCGTGAGTGAATGGGTGTTCTAAATTTGTAACTTTCACTCGATTCCGAGACGTGGGCCCGGTGGTCTTTTTGGATGATTTTCCTAATTTCGCGTATTAGCCTCGAACTTATTAGCTATTTTGACTCCTTAAAGTGATATTTACATTATGCAATCGAATTGACTAGATTTGGGCCATTCGGAGTTGGATAATCGTGGTAAGAGCGTGGTTTTGAGTTGAGTAGCGCATTCGAGGTAACTGGCTTGCCTAACTCTGTGTTGGGACTTCCCCTTAGGCTATTTTAATACTGTTTTATGTTGTTTGGGCGCCGTGTACGTGAGGTGACGAGTACGTACACGGGCCATCATTTCATTCCTATTTCACTGTCTCATGTATTGACTATGTAGTTTAGATTAGGAAATAGCATGCCTACCTGTTTTACTTGAGCATTCCCTAGTTATTACTATGTGTACCATGTTTAGGTAGTTTTTTCCATATTTTTGCTTGTGATTTTTTCCTGAACTGTTTTAAATAAAAATTGTAACCGGTATTTGTACTGCATTGCATATTTAAATTGGGACTACGGACGAGATTCCATGAGCTTTCCCCCTGTACTGCATGGCATATTTAAATTGGAACTACGGATGAGATTCCGTGAGCTTTCCCCCTGTACTGCATAGCATATTTAAATTGGGAGTACGGACGAGATTCTGGGAGCTTTCCCCCTATACTGCATTGCATACTTGTTACTGTGATATATGTTGTGCTAAGCCGAGGGCTCCCTGTTATTATTTTCTTTTAGCTCATTGTCCTACTGATTTGCCTTAGCTTATTATATCTCTCTGTTCAAATTTTAAACTGTTTTACTATAAAAATCCAGTAGAGCCTTAACCTGACCTCGTCACTACTCGACTGGGGTTAGGCTTGGCACTTACTGGGTACCAATTTGTGGTGTACTCATGCCCTTTCCTGCACATGTTTTTCGTTTGCAGATCCAGGTACCAGCGCTCAGTTTTTTGGCTAGGGGTCCGCGCATCAGCTTCTAGGAGACCGAAAAGTAATTCTACCGCGTCCGCAAAATCCTTCGAGTCACCTTCCACTCAAGATTTAGATAGGTTTCATGTAAATTCCCTCACGTTTTATAGAGCTATTTTGAGACAGAGCTTGTGACGAAAGTGATATTTCGGATTTTTGGGAAAGTTGTATTTTGTACGCACCAAGTGGCAATGTTTCATTGTAGACTCACTTATTTCGTCTTTATTTTATTGCTTCTATATAATATGTGTTTCCACAATTAGGCTTACCTAGTCGTAGAGACTAGGTACCATCACGATGCCTTTCGGAGGGTAAATCGGGTTGTGACAATGGGCCATGTTTGAATTTTCACAATTGATGCATCAATGAAATTGGATAACGAGAATGAAGTAAACATTGGGGGACGTGGCGGATACAATGGCTTGGGTGGTGATGGATATCATGGTGGTGGTCACGGTCGCGTTGTTCGTCGTCGTTGTTATAGACGTGGAGTATGCTGCTATGGTTGCTGCAGGAAAGGTTAAAACAGTTGCAAAAGGTGTTGTTCCTACGCAGGTGAGGTCATAGATAATGTCACTGAAGCCTAGCCTCACAACTGATCATTATGTGTATATATAAAGAGTTTAACATAGTGTATATCACCTATACGTTGTGACAAGATGTAATAATATTGCTACTTTAAACCTTTCATGTAACAAGTAGAGATGGAACTAGAATATAGCTTACATTTTCTGGCCGAACCCAAATAATTTTGTTCTAAATTCTTTATTTGTTTTAAGAAATTTATTAAATATATACAAACTACAAAGATAAATAAAATAACTTAAATGGACTAAAATCTCGACGGCTCTTTCATATTATTTGCAGTTACTTCGAGAAAATCTATCAAATTGAGCAATAAAAGTTTTCATGTACTTCAATTAGTGTCTATTCCTGAAACTTTTCTCCAAGTTGTCATTGTATTGTGATATATACATTTCTCCCTTCTGGTTTGAGATAACTCTCACACTTCTTATTTCAATTTTTCTATTGCAAAACTAAATTAGAATGGTAAAACTTACGTGATTTCCAAAATTGAGTTTTATCCTCGTGAAATCTAACATCTCTTTCTCGACATCAGAACTTTACTTGGGTGGTGTCAAATGGGATAGGCTAAATTTTGGGTTATTAACCAGCTCAAAGGTTAGTTGAGTTTGATGACCTGAATCAAGATGAGTTAAATAATGAAAAATAACTTAAATAATCGTCCGTTAAAAAAAAAAAAATAAACACCAACAAATGTAAATATTATATATAGTTAGGGTATAACATATGAGTGTTGGCTAGGGACCGTAAATATTTTTAACTAATCGAGCGGCGAAATATGTAACTTCCCTTTCAAAAATAATCAGTGATAGCCTTAACCCGTCCAGCTTTACCCAAATTTTAACTTCTTTATTTGTTTTCTTATAATCTGTTTGAATACAAAATAAAACTAATAATCAGAAATTTTTTTGTTATGATTATCTATCATATCAACAATTTTCTTTTTAATATTTTGACAATTTAGACCAAAAAGTGTCATATTTCTGCAACTTTTATGTGAGGTGGCGGGGGAAATCTTTGAAGAAAAGTGAAAACTATCAGCTTCTGGAGATAACCTACATCTCATGGATTTTGTAACTAACGTTTCTTTTTGGTAAGAAAAGCATAAAACTTGTATTAAAATTACGCATGTTTTCTAACTAACGTTTCTTCTCCACATTCACTCACATCTAATTTATTGCTCTAATCTAATTATGACCTTTCATGTAAAAGCGATCAATACAATGAGAGTCTTTCAGAATTCTTAGCAATTTTCTCCACAATATTATGAATAGAAATAATTTGGTTGGTTGCATAAACACACTTCCCAACATAAAATTCTGAAATAATTTAAAATATTTAGTTTGTTTCATAAGATAAACTAATCCCTGCAGACTTAGTGCAGTGTACAATTGGAACATATTAGATGTTGCATACCTAACGCTAACAGTGTTTAGTTGACAGTATTGAACTCAAAATTAATTGCTAAGTTTTGCAAAAGTTGTGCAAAAGACTATGTACTTACTTCCTCCGTTCACTTTTACTTTTCCACTATGGACTTTGCACACCCCTTAATAAATAATAAATAAAGTGTATAATTTCCCGTATACTCATATTAATTGATGCATATTTTTAATGAATTTGAAAAATGATTTGAAAAGAGTAATTAATACGGTATGGATACTAGGAAAAAAAGAAAATATCTTCTCCTGATATGCTAAAATGACAAACAAAAGTGAAACATTTATTTTTAGAATACTAGACAAGTAAAAATAAACGGAAGGAGTACTATTTTATGATAGATAAATGACATGCCTTATTAATAGACGAGAAAAATATCAAAAGACAAATTGTTATTTTAACCCCAATATAACATTAATTCCTATTAACACATAACACTCCCCATATTATTACGCAGTACGCACTATAGAATAAGGATCAAACTTAATGACATATTTACTAGAGTTTTAAACTTATTAGACAAATAACGCTAAGAAGGATCAAACTTAATGACATATTTACTAGAGTTTTAAACTTATTAGACAAATAACGTTAAGCACTTGTCACGATTCGAAATTTACACCTTTGAGACCGTGATGTCGCCTAACAGTTCACTTGCTAGGCAAGCCAACGTTATAACAATCTTAAGCATTTTTAAACAAATCAAATTAAACGGAAGTCAATACCAGAAATAAAGTGCGGAAGACCATAACTACCGAATCATCAAAATACATCCTCGAATCTGGTGTCACAAGTGCACGAGCTACTAAATAATACAAATAAAGGTCTGAATAAAATTCAAGCTATTTGAAAGATAATACACAGCTAAGATAAAATAGAAAGGGACTTCGGAACTGCGAACGCTGTGTAGTTATACCTCAAGTCTCCTCTGGGTAGCTGAATCCGAGAAAGTCTATGGTGCGTCGCTGGGACCAACTCCAAAATCTGCATAAGAAGTGCAGAGTGTAGTATGAGTACAACCGACCCCATATACTCTGTAAGTGTCGAGCCTAAACTCGACAAAGTAGTGACGAGGCTATGACAAGACACGTACTAAACAACCTGTAAAAGTATATACAAATACAAAGCAACAATGAACACAATAATTAACAATTTACAAATTTGACAAGGAACATATGAAGGAACAATTAAATATGTCATGACCTGAAATTCTCACTTTCGGGACCGTGATGACGCCTAATATTTCACTTGCTAGGCAAGTCAACGATAGAATAATCTTAATCATTTTTAAACAAATTAAATTAAACGAAAGTCAGTTACTGAAATAAAGTGCGGATGACCATAACTGCTGAATCAGCAAAATACATCACCGAGTATGGTGTAACAAGTGCACGAGTTACTAGAATAATACAAATAAAGGTTCTGAAAAAAATTCCAATTGTTTGAAAGATAATACATAGCTAAGATAAAGTAGAAGGGGACTTCAGAATTGCGGACGTTGTGCAATTATACCTCAAGTCTCCTCTGGATAACTGAATCAGAGAAAGTTTATCTGTACGATCCGGCCGGTCATTTTGAGTATTATAACCCTATTACCCCATTTACTGCTCCACTTATGCTTTACGATTTCTTATGACTTACCGGGTTAGTTTGTTCGGGCCCGGAAGTATTTCAGAGTGAAATGAGATACTTAGTCTCATAATTGAAAATTTAAGTTGAAAAGTTGATGGGATGTTGACTTATGTGTAAACGACCTCAGATTTGAATTCTGATGATTCCAATAGCTCCTTATGGTGATTTTGGACTTCGGATCATGTCCGAAAAATTATTTGGAGGTCCGTAGTGGAATTATGCTTGAAATGACGAAAGTTGAATTTTTTGAGAAGTTTGATCGAGGATTGAATTTTTGATATCGAGGTCGGAATACGATTCTAGAAATTTGAATAAGTCTATTATGTCATTTATGACTTCTGTGCAAAATTTTAGCTCAATCGGACGTTAATTGATAGGTTCCGTCGTCATTTGTAGAAATTGGAAGTTTCAAAGTTCATTAGGCTTGAATTGGTGTATGTTTTTTGGTTTTAGCGTTGTTTGACGTGATTTGAAGGCTTGACTAACTTTGTATGACATTTTAGGACTTGTTGGTGAATTTAGTTGAAGTCCCGAGGGTCTCAGGTGAGTTTCAGATGGTTAACAGATCGATTTTTGAATTTGGACGACTGTTTAAGATGAAGCCTTCTGGTGCAATTGCACCTGCACAACATTGGTTGCAGGTGAATGTGGAGCGTAGATGTAGAAGGCATCTCGCAGGTGCGGACACGCACCTGCATGTGGGGGATCACAAAAATGATAATGTGCGCAGAAGCGGGGGAAAATCTGCACTAGCGGTTAAAAATTCCGCAGGTGCGGAACCTTTGGACAGTGTACAAAAACAGCGGGGTCCGTGATTTTCTCATTTTCGAACATTCCAAACACGGGTTGAGGCGATTTTTGTGCGAGAAATCACGGGAAATCTTGAGGTTAGTCACTTGTGACCATTTCTACTCTATAATATTGAATTATCATCGAACAATCCAGCTATATTACAAGTTTTTGAGGTGTAAATCGAGGATTTGAACCTAGGGATTTGAAATAAGGTTTGAGGATTTGGAGGTCGAGTTGAGGTCGGATTTTGGTAAAATTGGTATGGTTAGACTCGCGGTTGAATGGGCTTTCGAATTTTGTATTTGTTGGTTCCGAGGCATGGGCCCCACGGGCGTTTTTTGAGTTAAATTTCTGATTTTATTGGAAATTAGTATTTTCTTATGGAATTAATTCCAATAATTTGTATTGACTGAATCAAATTAGTTGTGGCTAGATACGAGACTTTTGAGGACCAACTCACGAGTCAAGGGCATAGCGGAGTGAGAATTACATGGTTTGAGTTAAGTATCACTTCTAAACTTGATTCTAAGGGTATGAATCTCCCGAATTGGTATTATATAAATTGTTTGGAGGTGACGCACACGATAGTTGACGACCATGTGAACGTGAACCATTGAAATTGTGACTTGAATAAATTATGTGAAGTTGTAAAAATTAAAGCATCATGTTATTATCTGAATGTTTTCCACGTTTTAGAGAAATTGAGCTGAGGCTCTTAACAAAAATCATGTTTAGGTTACATGCCGATATTTTAGGACTCATGGGGTCGTGTTGCTGTTAAATTAAACACTTTAAAAATATACATTTTATACTCAGTCATATTCATCAATTGTGAGGATATTTATGGGATCGATTTGCGCGCCGCAACAGGCCTTAAGACTTTATTATTATTATAGGATCGGACTGTATGCCGCAGTAGGCCATATTGGCTTTTTACAGTGCTTGGGCTAAAGGTGACCCTCTGGAATCTGTATACACCCCCAGTGAGCGTAGATGATTTTATACTCGAGATGGACTTCCCAGGGCATGGAATTGCCTTACTTATTTATATTGTGATGAATTTTCCCTCGACATTGATCTTGTCCATATCATTTACATTTGGGGATAAATTAACCAGAGCTGGATTGGCCTTATATGGTGTTGAGTGACTGACTGTCAGTCGATGCGTATGTATATACGAGATGGAATATCCCTGGGTTGGATTGGCCATAAATAATACCAAGTGACCGAATGATTCGTGACTAGTATTTACATTGAGGTCTTTCTACTGAGATGTCATATTCTTCATATCATGTAGTATTGATCTATTTCACTTGTACTGAGTTTAACTGTTGAGCTTGAAAGCATGCCTATATTTTTGTACCACTATTTATAATGGATTGTAGATGCGGAGCTCGTCACTACTTTCAGCCCAGAGGTTAGTCTTGTTACTTATTGAGTTGGTTGTACTCAAACTGCACTCTGCACCTCATGTGCAGATCCAGGTGCTCCTGGATATAGCGGCTGCTAGATTCCAGAGCTATTTCTGTTAGAGACCATCAAGGTAACTGTTTGGTGTCCGCATACTTTGACTCCCTTCCTGTTTAGTTATATTACTGTTCTATGTTTTCAGACAGTGAATTTATCAGTCAGACTTTGTATTCATATAGATGCTCATGTACATAGTGACACGAGTTTTGGGAGTGATTATATCAGTATTGTGAGATTTCTTCCGTTGAATTTAAATATTATGTTTTCAAATTTAAAAGATATGGTGATTTATTGAGATTATCGGCTTGTCTAGTATTGCTATAGGTGCTATCATGACATGTAAAATTTTGGGTCACGACAAGTTGGTATTAGAGCCTAGGCTACATAGGTCTCACGAGTCATGAGCAGGTTTAGTAGAGTCTTGCGGATCAGTATAGAGACGTCTCTACTTTTTCTCGAGAGGCTGCCGAACCTTTAGGGAAATTTCACCTTTTTGCATTTTGTCATGCGAATTTGTCGATTTCGGAATATAAATTTCAGTTATTCTATTCTCTCATAGATGGTGAGGACATGTACTATCGGATCGGACGGTCAACCACCAGTGCCACCAGTAAGGGCCGTGAGAGGCCGGGGCCGTGGTAGAGGGCAGGGCCGAGGTAGAGGTCGAGGTGCATATGGTACAACTATTGGAGAAGCACCTGTAGCACCACCAGTTGCTCCAGCTCAGGAGCAGATTCCAAATATAGCAAAGCCGACAAGACCATCTTAGGCACCAGCTGTGCCCATTGTGATTCCAGGCCTTCAGGAGGTTATGGCCCAAATATTGATAGTTTGTACTGGCCTTGCTCAGGTGGTTTTGGCTCAGGCCGCACCTGCAACTTCCTAGGTCGGGGGAGGTACTCATACCCTGTTGCCCGTACTCCAGATAAGGTAGTGCAGGGACATCAGATACCGGGGGCAATACCAACCCAGCCGGCTGGAGCTGCTCAAGCCCCGATAGTCCCCGTTATGGAAGATGATGAGTAGAGGAGACTGGAGAGATTTGGAAAGCTTCGGCCTCCATCATTTAGCTGTGCTGAGTCAGAGGATGCTCAGCGATTTCTGGATAAGTGCCAGCGGATGCTTCGGACAACAGGTATTCTGCAGACCAGTGGGGTCTCGTTCACTACTTTTCAGTTTTCTGGGGTTGCCTTCAGTTAGTGAGAGGATTATGAGAGGCGCAGGCTGATCGGTGGAGTACCACTTACATGGCAGGAGTTCTCCATTCTCTTTTTTGAGAAGTTTGTGCCACGGTGTTTTCGGAGTCTAAACATACAAGAATATGGTTACAGTTGTTTTATGACTTACTGGGTTAGTTGGTTCGGGTCCGGAAGGATTTATGAGTGAAATGAGACACTTAGTCTCATAATTGAAAATTTAAGTTGGACGATGACCAGATGTTGACTTATGTGTAAACGACCTTGGATTTGAATTCTGACGATTCCAGTAGCTCTGTATGGTGATTTTTGACTTACGGGCATGTTTGGAAAATTATTTGGAGGTCCGTAGTGGAATTATCCTTGAAATGTCGAAAGTTGAATATTTGAGAAGTTTGACCGGCGAGTTGACTTTTTGATATCGAGGTCGGAATACGATTCTATAAATTTGAGTAAGTCTGTTATATCATTTATTACTTGTGTGCAAAATTTGAACTCAATCGGACGTGAATTGATAGGTTCCGGCGTTGTTTGTAGAAATTGGAAGTTTCAAAGTTCATTAGGTTTGAATTGGGGTATGATTCATGGTTTTAGCGTTGTTTGGTGTGATTCGAAAGCTCAACTAAGTTTGTATGACGTTTTACGACTTTTTGCTGAATTTAGTTGAAGTCCCGAGGGTCTCAGGTGAGTTTCAGATGGTTAACAGATCAATTTTTGAATTTGGAAGACTGATGAAGCTGAAGCCTTCTGGTGCAATCGCACCTACAGAACATTGGTCGCTGGTGCGAGCTCAGCTGGGATGCGCAGACGTGAAGGACGCAGGTGCAAAAGGAACTTTGTAGGTGCAGACTCGTACCTGCGTGTGGAGGAGTGCAGATGCGGCGACTGGGGCTGGTGACTGTGGAGCGTAGATGCGGAAGGCATCTTGCAGGTACGAACATGCACCTGTACGTGGGGGATCACAAAAGCGATAATGTGCGCATAAGGGGGGGGGGGGGAAATCCCCAGAAGCGGTTAAAAATTCCAAGGTGAGGAACCTCTGACAGTGTACAAAAACAGAGGGGTCCATGATTTTCTCATTTTTGGACATTCCAAACACGGGTTGAGGCGATTTTTGAGCGGGAAATCATGGGAAATATTGAGGTAAGTAATTTATGATCATTTCTACTCCATAATATTGAATTATCATCGAATAATTTAGCTAGATTATATGTTTTTGAGGTTTTAATCAGGGATTTGAACCTAGGGATTTGAAAATAAGATTTGAGGATTTGGAGGTCAAGTTTAGGTCGGATTTTGGTAAAATTGGTATGGTTAGACTACTGGTTGAATGGATTTTTAGATTTTGTAACTTTTGTCGGGTTCCAAGGCATGGGTCCCACAGGCGATTTTTGAATTAAGTTTAAGATTTTATTGAAAAATTAGTATTTTCTTATGGAATTAATTCCAATAATTTGTATTGACTGAATCGAATTAATTGTGGCTAGGTACGAGGCTTTCGGGGACCAATTCACGAACCAATGGCATAGCCGAGTGAGAAATTACACGGTTTGAGGTAAGTAACACTTCTAAACTTGGTTATGAGGGTATAAATCTCCCGAATTGGCGTTATATAAATTGTTTGGAGGTGATGCACACGATAGTTGACGAGCGTGTGGATGTGCACCATTGAAATTGTGACTTGAATAAATTTTGTGAAGTTGTAAAAATTAAAGAATCATGTTATTATTTGAGTGTTTTCCACGTGTTAGAGAAATTGAGTTGAGGGTCTCAATAAAGATCATGTTTAGGCTACGTGCCGATATTTTTGGACTCATGGCGTATTGCTGTTAAATTAAACGTTTTAAAAATGTACATTTTATACTCAATCATATTTGTTGATACCCAATTTTTTCCCGATATTATTTTCAATATGCATATCTATCTTCAAAATAGTACATGCGCATCAATTAATATTTTTTCATAATTTCTGCATTTTTCTAGGAATTTTTATTAATTTATCCCAATATTTTATTTATATAAATAATTACTAATTGCCTCACAAATGGTTTCATAATGATTTATGGTTTAATTTTGTCATTTGTATTTATACCAAGCTTTAATTATTGCATGAATAGCCACATTTATATTTTTTTGGTTATAATTGCAATAAATTTGCAATAATAGCCTATGTATGCATTATTACCTTATTTAGCCAGAAAATAGCTTTTTATATTTTTATAATATCAAGTAATTATTTTAAAATAATTTTTATGCATGAAAATCATTTTTTATAATTTGTTAATTATTTTATTAATTAATTGGGTATTTAACAAATAGCCCCTTTGAATTCATTTTAATTTCGGACCTAACCTGATTATACCAGCCCAATTACTTAAGATCCTAGCCCAAATCCTACCCAAGCCCAATTCTTCATCTAACCCGACCCAGAACCTCCTCTAATCGTGGACGTTGATCTCTGAGATCAACGGTCCAAATTATTCCTTTCCTTTTTTAATCTAATCTAACCCTAACCCCCCTCATTTACTCTAAAACCTAACCGCTGTCACCAAAAACCTACCGTTCCATGGGATTTCTCTGTAGTTTCTGGCCCTTGCTGGACTCCTACCTCTTCTGGGTGTTCGATTTTGTTGTTATATGAAGAAGTCTTGGATGGTATTTGTTCAAAACCTTTTCATGAGCCTATCTATGGCCATCTCCGTTTGTGAGTATTACTTTCTTCGTGTTTATGGCTCGAATATATGGTTTTAAACCAGGTTTCCTTTCATCTCTTTCATTTTAGAAAACCCTAATCTCTTTCTATGTGGGTCTGTTAACATCCTTGCAGATCTGAGATGATTTTAAGCATTATTGAGTGTTTTTCTTCGAAAAACCTTCTATTTTACTTATTATTATTCGACTCATGTGTTTTCTAAGAACTAGGGTTTCGTCCTAAGTTCTCTTCAAAAGGTTTTAAACTTCAAAGTGTTTGAATCTGATTATCTTTTGCTAGTTCGACTAATTTTGTGTATATGCGTTAAACCCTAGGTCTTTCTGCATATTGAACTAATTATTTCTGTGATTTTTCCCGTTATTGTTTGTGTCTGTCAATCAAAATAGATTGATTGATTTTATTAGGATTCGAAGTATATTCATCCGTTAAAATTAGTGCTTCTCTGTGACTTTACCTATTTTCCTTATCTATGACTTTTAATTGGTACTACATGCCTTATTTAGACTAATTAGTCTGGTTTATGGTCAATAATTGATTTGTTTACCTTATTTGAATCTCAATCTGAGTCGTTAAGGGATTCTCCCCAATTTAAGGGGTCCTTTCCGGATTCTTCTATGTGAATTGATTGAGTTAATTCCCCAATTAACTGATTGATTACCTTGTTTAATGAACTCTGATTTATTCTTTACCTTAAATGTTTTACTTTACTAAGTGCTATATAAACCCCGCTCTGATTGTTTCTTTAACACGAACACATATAGATAAACACACACAAACTCTTACTCACACACTCTCACTTGTGGTTCTTTCTGTTACTTCTATTTGCTGCTCTGTCTAGCGGCCTGAATGCTAAGGCTAGACTCTTGGATCCTATTTGCTTTCACTTTCATGTTGCTACCTCTTAACTGGTATCCATGTCTGAACCAATCTGCTAAGATGTAGTTCTGCTCTGTTTGAGATCTTGCAAAATCCAAGCTGTTTTTCTAAAATCATCTCCTACCTTTATATACTATTTTTCAACTCCTACTCTTAGATATCTATGGTGCTGCCCCCCAAGTGTGAGCACTGCTTAGGAGTCCATAAGACTCCTTCGAACTCTGACACACTGGGACTGGCCTTTCCAAACTTGTTTACAAAAAATAAAACTATTTTCTTTGAAAAGGTTCTGGTGTAAGCATTGCCCGGGGTCCCTGAGGCCCTTGGGGACTTTGACATACCAGGATCCATTTGGTGTATTATGGACTATTGGTGTACCTTAGGCTCGGTTGAAGACCTGTCTACCGGGATTTACATTGGGCCTACTAAGGTTCCCTATATTATAGTGATTTTCATTATGTAATTCTTCTATATTGGCCTGTAATAATAATCTTTTGTAAAACAGATATGGGGTTATTAGTTAAAGCTGGGGAGGGATTTTTTATGAATATATTTTGTTGGGTTCGGGTAGAAATCATGCCTATAGGTTGTTGTGATGGTGATTTATTATGCATTAGATAAAATGCCCATAGGACTTATCTCATTCTTGGAAATCCTGAATATTCACATGTGGATCTTAGAAATCCTTCTCCTAGGTCGTTGTAGATTCTGCCTCAAGTACCATATTCTCAAAAACCCTATGTGTGCATTAGAAAATCATGTTTCTATGTTCTTTTGTTGAACTCGTTTGGCAATTAATTGACATCTTTATTTTCCTAGACATCATGCCTATAGGAAATATAGTCTTGACACATAGAATATAGGAAATAAGTGTGAAAACAGCTTCAACACTTAGATCTCATGCCTATAGAGAAATAATGTATGAAATCAGCTTCTATGTTTGGATGTCACAAAGCTTGTGATCAGTTTCAGCACATAGAAAACATGCCTATAGGACCTTAAAGATGAAATATGTCTGTTTAAATTAATCACTGGTTTGGTCTGATTAACATTTAGATAGCGTGTCTATAGGAGTCTGCCCAGTTATCACTTAGGCAAGCCTGTAGGATGATTAAAATCCTGGGTTAAAATTGTGATTTTCTTCCTGCTTGGAACGTGCTCAGATTCTGCACTAACAAAATCAGTAGGCAAGCTTATAGGTATTCACTGCCTCGCTTAATAAGCTGCTATATATTCTATTTTTGCCTATTTAGATATCCTGCCTATAGGACTCCTAAATCTATTTTTTAAAACTGCTTGTTTGAATAAGCATGCAATTGTGTGTTTATTTGTGGAGGTAAATGTGAGCCCTTTAATTGTTCCTTATGTGACAGTCCTATATGATTTTGTTTGTTGCTTAATTTTCTCCCTTTAAGCAACATAGGTGAGTCTAGAACCACCTTAAAATAGAGGTCCTAAACACCTCCAGCGCCATAGGTACCCGACGGGTAGTGCACGCATAAGATACGTACCAGATACTATTAGAACGCTTAGATGATAATTGAAAAGGGGAAGGGTAAATTGGGTAGTAAAGGAGATGATGGACTGTGAGCTAATGCTACGCGTAACACCTCTGTTTGAGGAAGGTTACCGAATATTGCATAGAAGTGATCCTATAGGCTAATAAACCTAGGACCCCCTTTAATTCCCGTTTTGAAATGATTTCTATTTGTTTAAATTGCTTTATGACTAATTCACTTAAATTGAGTTTTGTCGGGACCCACCGTTGTGGACCTCGAGGGGTGCCTAACACCTTCCCCTCAAGGTAATTTCGAGCCCTTACTCAATCTCTGGTAAAGTAAACCGGTTTATGAGTTATTTGCTTTAGGTTCCCTAACGCACCTTAATCCGTTAGGTGGAGAATCTTCAAATTCCATAGCCCGTCCCAAAAGGAAATGAGTTGTCCCAAAATGTCGAAACCCCGTAACTCCGCGAGGATAAAAATGGGGGGTGACAGCATGACAACTCTACTGGGGATTTCCCTTAGGCTCTTACCATAACAAACTTGCTTTTGTGAAATTAGTCTTTAATCATGCTTTATTCTGTTAATACTTGTACACCCTTTCCCCTTCCTACTTTATGTGAATCTATTTTAAGCATTTACGATTTCTCTTTCTTGTTTCATTACTCTTTATTATGGAAACTGGCTTGTTTTTTTCCTTATTTTATTTAAACGTCTTTTCAATTATTAAATACCACATTTATTATTTTTTTCTTTTTTTACGTGCAAATACGTGACAACATGCTATTTACTGTTGCATAAATCAGGCTCAACATCATACTCCACTCGTACGTAATCAATCCTATAGCAACACTTGATGAGTGTTTTTGCCCTTCCTATATATCACCCTTTAAATTTGGAAAGGCTTATTTGCGATAAAACAAGTCGATCAGCGGTGCAGTCAACGGTTCCGTGCCTTTCCCCCTCAAATTGTCCGCTTGAGGGTACCAATTTAGACCTCTATAGAAACATTACTCTGATTTATTGTACATGCATCATGGTCAAAACCTAGCCGGGGTTAATATGTTGTCCACATAATAGCCCTTTAGGAAAATCCTTGTCCAAAGTCCACCAGGGTTTCCACAATCCCAATGGACGCAACCACGATTGGTGCATTAATTTAGAGAAATAAGTGCCAGTATGCTAATCACTGATGTATAAGTAGTCGAATCTGGAGGGGGAAAGGGCCTAACCTTATTTGTTTTGCAGAAAATGATGCACGAAGTCCCCAGGTTCGGCATGGTCCAAAGAATACCACCGTTGTTGCTGGATTGGTGGGAGGACCTTTTGCCAAGTGACAATGACCATGTGAAAAGGGTCCTCGAAAACTTACCCTCTTTACTGTATATCCAACCAAACAATATGTTGATCGAAGCGGCCACTATGTTCTGGGACGGAGAAAGGTTCGTGTCCATTTTGGCAACATAGAAATGACTCCTCTCTTGGAGGAGATCGGGGAATTCGCTGGATTACCTTGGGACTGTCTGGGTTTATTGGTTCCGGAAAATTGCGCCGCTAGGGGGTTCTTAAAAATGATGGGTTTGAAAAAGAACGATGATTTAGAGTGCCTGAAGGAGTCTACATACCCTTTGACTACCTCTATGAACGATATGGTCATAGAAAATTCTATCGTATCTTCCATGATGAATTCTCTATCACTTCCTTGGGTCATATACACCGCAGGATTTTTGTGTTCGTTGTTTGCTTCCTGGGCATGATACTATTTCCAAGCAAAGGGGACAAGATTCACACTAGACTAGCCATGGTAGCCAAAACATTGATGGAGGGGATCAAGGGGAAAACGTATACCATTGTTCCTATGATCATAACTGACATCTACCGATCCTTTGACCGCTACCAGAAGGGGTTCAAACACTTTGAGGGTTGTAATCTGCTACTACAGGTTTGGTTATTGGAGCATCTCCAAAAGAGTCAATATCGTCAAGAGTTTCCATGAAGGGAGTGGAATGATCATATAGCCTTCCATCACCCTGAGAGAATGACTTGCATCCCGGATAGGTTTGCTCAACCGAAAAATGCTACAGAATATGCGCAATTTTTTGACAATTTGACTGAGGACCGGGTTCAATGGATGTTCGAATGGTTCCCTACCAGTGAGTTCATCATCAGATCTAGGGACGCTCCGCACCTGGTGTTGATCGGGTTAAGGGGCATATACCCTTATGTTCCCATCAGGGTTATGAGACAGGCAGGAAGCAAATGATACCGCGAGTTTCTAAAATGAGTCATTACAGGGCTGATTTTCAGGATGATGGCATCCCGTACAAATGTGAAGGATATGTGGCATCTAAAGGTTATTATAGAAAGGGACACCATCGAGCCAGACAGGTACCACGTAGAGCATGTTCGCTTTTACCTATCATGGCTGGAAGACATCATAACAGGGGTAGTTGAGCCAGGAATCAGTCGAGGGAATAGGGTAGTTGAGCCAGGAATCAGGAATCATGGCTGGAAGACATCTAATGAAAGGTTGGAATATTTGGAGTAGGGTCTGATGGAGCTGGTGGGGAAGACGAGGAAAAGATTCGCCGACTGCCAGAATGCTGAGGGAGGCGAATGAGGACATCTAGCAAGAGTATACCTGCTATTGGGCATGCACGACCTGGGGAACCTGATCGATGAATCCAACAAGATCAAGCATGGGAAGGTCTTTCTGGGACCAAGTAGATTAGATTTACCTGCTTTTTCCAAATGTAATAAGGCTGAGTGCCGTTAATGATTTATCATATTTTAGATTCATCTACTTTTACATTAATGAAATTAGGAAATTATTGGCACTAAAATTCTCCAATCAATTGTTGCTAGGCCTACCTCGGGCACAACGAGGATCCCAAATTAGGATGCGAATTTACATTCCCGCACTATGTGTTTAGATATTGCAAATACTCTTTTTGGAACCCTTAATGACTTGGTTACCTTTTGTTTTTCTTTCTTTTTTTGATTATTTCCATTCCCCAATGTTGGTTCGCGCATACTGGCATCATCGGCTTACCATACCAGATCTAGGGGACCTCCACCTTCTCCTCCTCCAACTGTACCAAAGGGAAAAGGGAAAGCTAAAATGGATGATATGAATGGCATCAGAACAGACAACACTGCACATGTTGAGAACAAGGAAACTTCCGATGGTCGGGGCACTCAGGCCCCAAATGATTTGGTTTTACAGCTTGAGCAGAAGATACTTGAACTACAGGGCGAGCATGAGCAGGTCCGTAACTTGGAAAATCTCACCCTCACATTAAATGTCCCAGACACCCAAAACCCTGCACCACCTCAGAATACACCCAACAAACACCCACAGAATCCTCCCGCACCTCACTAGTATATAACCCCTCCTGAAAATCAGCATCTCCCTACTCAATACCCACAAAACACCTACCATATTCCCCAAAATACCCCACAAATTATTCCCGAACCCCAAAACTCCACCAATGATCATCATTATGCCCAAATTCCTGGCCTTCACCAAAACAACCCTATATATGTAGAAACCCTACTTCACTCAACTCAACCAATCTCCTATACACCAAAATCAGCTGAGAAGGACCTGCTCATCAAGAACATAGCTGAAGAGCTCAAGAAGTTGACAAGTCGGGTTTAGGGTGTTGAAGGGGGTAAAGGAATAAAAGGTCTGAACTATGAGGATTTATGCATACAATCGGATGTGGAACTTCCTGAGGGTTACAAACCTCCCAAGTTCGAAATGTCTGACGGAACGGGTGATCCAAAGGTTCATCTGAGGACTTATTGTGACAAGCTCGTGGGGGTCCGAAAAGATGAAAGGATTCGAATGAAGCTCTTCATGAGGAGTCTTACTGGAGATGCTCTGTCCTGGTACATAAGCCAGCATCCTAAGAAGTGGGCCATTTGGGTGAGTGTGGCATCCGATTTCATGGATAGGTTAAGATTCAACACAGAGAATGCACCAGATGTTTTATGTATCCAGAACCTAAAGAAGAGGCCAACTGAGACTTTTCACGAGTATGCTACTCGATGGAGGTCGGATGCAACCAAGGTTAGACCAACATTGGACGAGGAATATATGAACAAGTTCTTTGTCTGGGCACATGATCCACAGTATTATGAAAGGCTAATGTTCTTTGAGAACCATAAGTTCTCTGATATCATCAAACTCGGAGAAAGGATTGAAGAAAGTATTAAAATCGGGATGGTGACAAATTTTGAGGCACTGCAGGCCACGAATACAACATTACAATCAGGTGGTATATCAATGAAGAAAGATGTGGGAACAATAATGGTTGCCCAAGGACCCAAAAATCCATTTGTATACCAGACCCCTCTACTCACATACCAAACACCTCAATCCTTATACTAACCATCAGCTCCCAGATATTCCCAACCTGTTACCGCCTACCACACCTATAAAACCCAACCATCCTATTATCAGTCACCTCCAACTCGTCCAAACTACCAAAAACCCAGGCCTAATTTTGACCACAAACCACCCAGACAGTACACCACCATTGCTGAACCCATCGACCAGTTATATGAAAGATTGAGAGCTGTTGGATATGTCACCCCTATTCCCGTTGTGGCGATGGAGAATTCATCTCAATGGGTCAATCCAAACATGACTTGTGCATATCATTCTGGTATGAATGGACACACTGTTGACGAGTGCCGCACCTTGAAAGATAAGATCCAAACACTGATTGACAATAAGGTCATACAAGCAAAGGAAACTACGTCCAATGTCCGTAACAATCCTCTCCCAGATTATAAGGGTAGATGGGTATATGTGATAGAAACTGATGAAGAGTGGGATCCCGAGGGATCAATCAGGCTTATTCGAGAAGGTGATAATCCTAAGAAACCTGCAGTCACACTCAATTCCATTGTGGTGCAGGTCCGGCCGCCAGTTGGAGTTGAGGTAGCCACATCGGTTCCTTTAGAAGTAGAATTAATGCCACCCACAACAATACTCACTCCATTTGAAGTAGAGGTGGCCATACCTTTCATTGTAACAGTGGCTTCCATACCACCTTTCAGTCCAATGCTGTACCTTGGGATTATATGGCTAAGGCTAGACGAAGGGGAAGTCAAAGACGGAAGAATCTGGCGCTGCACAAGGAATGACTAGAATATGAAGGGTTTGTACACCTGAACACTTAGGAGAAACCAGTAAGCAAACTTCTAACAAACCGCCCGTCATTGAGACTGGTCCAGAAGACCTCTGGAGGAAGGTACATGCAAGGGAGTACTCTTTCATTGATCATCTGAACAAGACCCCCACTCAGATATCTATCCTATCGCTACTGCAAAATTCTGAGGCACACAGGAATGCTTTAATGAAGGTGCTGAGTGAAGCATATATACCCAACAACATCATGGGCGGAGAAATGGACAATATGGTGGGGCAGGTTCTAGAAAGCCATAATATCACCTTCCACGAGGACGAGTTGCCGCCTGAAGGGTTGAATCACAACATGCACTACATATAACAGTGCAATGCGAAGATAAGTTCATCCCCAGAGTTTTGATTAACGGAGGATCCAGCCTCAACATTTTCCCATTGACAACATTGAAGAGGTTGGGCAAAGGCCTACATGAGATATGAGAGGGAACTATGAATGTGAAAGCATTCGACGGGTCTCAGAGAGCTACCATTGGAGAAACTAATCTCTGCCTGCAAATGGGCCCTATATGGGTTGATGTTGAGTCATGTACTGGACATATCTGCCTCTTACAATATGATGTTGGGACGAGCATGGATACATGCCGATGGGGCTGTATCATCTATTTTACATCAGGTCATGAAGTTTGAATGGAACCACCTGGAAGTAATTATCCATGGAGACGAGAGCAACCCCATTTACACTAGTCAGACTATCTCGGTGATTGAAAACAGAAGAAGGTTAGGCGGAGAAACCTACCATCATATCGAGCGGGTCAACGCGAATGAGAAAGATAAGTGGTGGAGTAGCAAGATAGCAAGCATGCTAGCATGGAGAGGATATGAGCCCGACAAGGGGCTTGGTAAGAATATTCAGGGCTCCAAACAAATACAGCCAAACCACCATGGTACCACTTTTGGGTTGGGATACCAATACACCTGGCAAGAATACCAAGATTGGTCACCATTGTGGCATGGATCATACTATTCACTTGAGCAGCCTGTGCCACACCTGAATTAGACCTTCCATCAAGCCGATGTTATATGGGGATCAGAGGAAGAAGAAGCATTGGCGGCATTGAGGAGTTTGTTCTTGGAAGATGATGACATGGACTATTGTGTAATTGTCGAGGAGGAGGAGGAGGAAGGCCTTACCATCCAAGCTATGGAGAGAGGAGCATTCCTCAAGAACTGGACTATTAGACCATCAAGGGCCCGACGACTCCCGGGGTAGCAAGGCTGAATGTCATTGTTTATTTTTCTAAAAAATGATTTCCACTTTTGCATTTTTCTTTTGTCTTAAATAATATTTTTCAAGGTTCCAAAAATGTTATTTGAGTTGTTGAAAATCATTTGGTTTGACATTTGTAAATGGCTTGATGTTTTATTATCACTATTTTGCTTTCATATCTTTATCCCTACAACATTGCTATTTCTTATCTTGATGAACCGACGACTGTGACATGTAATGAGGCAACGCCGCCAATATCAACAATGATCTGATGAAATCCATGTGTGAGACTTTCAGAATCAAGCAACTAATTCCACAACATACAAACCTCAAATGAATGGAGCCATGGAAGCTGCCAATAAAAAATCAAGAAGATACTGAGGAAAATGGTAGAGAATCACAAACAATGGAACGAGAAGCTACCATTCGCCTTACTGGGATACTGTACCACAGTACGCACATCAACCGAGGCAACTCCTTATCTGCTGGTTTATGGTACTGAGGCTGTCATTCCCGCCAAAGTGGAAATTCCTTCCTTAAGAATCATACAAGAAGCTGAGTTCAGCGACGCAGAATGGATAAGGAGCCGTTATGAGCAACTAGCCCTCATAGACGAAAAAAGGATGAACACAGTATGTCACAGACAACATTATCAAAACTGAATGTCCAGAGCCTTCAACAAAAGAGTCAAGCCGAGACAGCTCACACCGGGGCAGCTGGTGTTGAAGAAGAGCTTCCCGCATAAAAGATGAAGCCAAAGGGAAATTATCTCCTAACTGGCAAGATCCTTACATGGTTCACAGAGTATTGACAGGAGGAGCCCTCATACTCGCAGAAATGGACGGAGAAATTTGTCCAAAACCAATCAACTCAGATGCAGTCAAAAGATATTATGTGTAGATCATCCTATGCTTTTCTACATGATGTAAATTGAACTACGCTCGACCTGATTCCCATTTAAGAGGGGATACGTAGGCAGCCTTGTGGTTTCAGTCACAATTCAATAAATTTCTATTTTTCCCCACAATCCGAAACTGGGGCAGAATTTTGAGGAGGACCCTCAAAATTTCGAAGCAAGTTCAGCTGATCGCAGCATATAGAGCAGTTAGAAGTATCGTCCATTTAACTGAGGCATAATTTTGAGGAGGACCCTCAAAATTCTACAGCAAAAGAAGTCGCAATGTCTATGATCGTGTCACAGTCACTGGTTCATCTAACCAATTTCTAAAACTATATTTTACTATGTCTTCGAAAACCATGCATTCCTTCTTTTGAAATAAACTCTGTTTAGAAAATGCTACCCCAATAATTTGAACAAAATCTTCAGACAGAGCGAAGTAAGTCAAGCAAGCCGATGGAGGCACGAACCGACCTCCCCTTTACAGAACTCACGATGTTTCTTTGAATGATAGAACAAGGAATATGCACACCTTGGAATCACAGACTTCATAACAACAAGGATACCGAACTCATTTACAACTAAGAAATACTCTGCCATCATCTATTATTCGTTCATTGCATGAGACTAAGCTCTGTCTCAATCTTGCACGAGGCTAAGCCCTGCCTCCCTGTTTGCATAAGGATAAGCTCTGCCTTCCATCTGCATGAGACTAAGCATTGTCTCAAAATTGCATGAGGCTAAGCCCTGCCTCCATATTTGCATAAGGCTAAGCATTTCCTTCACTTTGCATGGGACTAAGCATTGCCCCGAACCTTGCAATGAGACTAAGATTTGTCTCAATCTCGCATGAGGCTAAGCCCTGCCTCCATATTTGCATAAGTCTAAGCATTGACTTCTATTTGCATGGGACTAAGCCCTGTCCCAAATCTTGCATGAGGCTAAGCCCTACCTCCATATTTGCATAAGGCTAAATATTGCCTTCTCTTTGCATAGGACTAAGCCCTTTCCCGAATCTTGCATGAGGCTAAGCCCTGCATCCGTATCTGCATAAGGCTAAGCATTGCCTTCTATTTGAATGGGACTAAGCCCTGTCCCAAATCTTACATGAGACTAAGCTCTGTCTCAATCTTACGTGAGGCTAAGTCCTGCCTCTCTATTTGGGTAAGGCTAAGCACTGCCTTCACTTTGCATGGGACTAAGAACTGTCCCGAATCTCGCACGAGACTAAGCACTGTCTTCCTTGCACTATTTATCTTTCTTTTCTCGGGCTAAGCTCTGCCCTCAGCTTCATACAAGACTAAGTCGTGTCTTGTTGCTTCTGGCATCATATTTTGCACCTCATAGGCTGAAATATCGCCAACTTGTCCGAAGTCGTCATAGTCCGAAGGCATCATCCTCATAGCAGGAAGAAACCATGCCATGGCCTGAGGATCTCTCGAACTTGCATATCATTATTCAAAGGCATCATGGTTCGGAGGCACCATTTTCATGGCCCGAGAACATCATCTCATCACTTGCGAATCCCTTACTTCACAATTCATGGCCCAGGACATTATGGTCTAAGGACGTCATCCTCAACCGTCCAAAGACAATTCTCATGGTCTGAAGGGAATTTGCATCATGTTTAAATTTACTTAAAAATATATGCTTGTAGTACATCTCTTATTTGTAGGTAACCCGATAAGAAACCATTATCCTGGCAGGAGCAGTCCCGCTCCAGTCCCTTCATACTACTTCAAACCCGACCGCTCACCGGAATCATTTCACCTATTCCAAAACCTTGTGTCCGTTCTTGGGGTAACTTCATCGGTATATTCTGCCGGTGAATCCAGAACTACACGCGGCCTGATTCCTGTGGAACCAGGGATAAGTAGGCAACTCGGAAACCAGAGTGCGGACTATGTCTCTCGAATCACCCTACTCGGTCAAAATTAGCCATCATATCACCCGACAACTCTTTCATCCTTCCCGGGTAAAGATGAGCAGTTGTTGATACCCAATTTTTCTCGATGTTATTTTCAAGATGCATATCTATCTTCAAAATAGTACATGAGCATCAATTAATATTTTTCCATGATTTCTGCATTTTTCTAAGGATTTTTATTAATTTATGCCAGTATTTTATTTATATAAATAATTACTAATTGCCTCACAAATGGTTTCATAATGATTTTATGGTTTAATTTTATTATTTATATTTATACCAAGCTTTAATTATTGCATGAATAGCCACATTTATGTCTTTTGGGTTATAATTACAATAACTTTGCAATAATAGCCCATGTATGCATTATTACCTTATTTTAAAATCATTTTTATGCATGAAAATTATTTTTTATAATTTGTTAATTATTTTTACAAATTATTTGATTAATTAATTAGGTATTTAACAAATAGCCCCTTTGAATTCATTTTAATTTCGGACATAACCTGATTATACCAGCCCAATTACTTAAGATCCTAGCCCAAATCCTACCGAAGCCCAATTCTTCATCTAACTCGATGCAGAACCTCCTCTAATCGTGGCTGTTGATCTCTGAGATCAACGGTCCACATTATTCCTTTCCTTTTTAATCTAATCTAACCCTAACCCCCCTCATTTTCTTTTGTTCCACCGTCTTCGTTCTCCCTACCTCTCCCCATCTCTCCCAAACACTCTCCCTAAAACCTAACCGCCGTCACCAGAAAACTACCGTTCCATGGGATTTCTCTGTAGTTTTCGCCCCTTGCCGGCCTCCCACCTCTTCTAGGTGTTCGATTTTGTTGTTCTATGAAGAAGTTTCGGACCAGATTTGTTCAAAACCTTTTCATGAGCCTATCTATGGCCATCTCCGTTTGTGAGTATTACTTTCTTCGTGTTTATGGCTCGAATCTATGGTTTAAAACCAAGTTTCCTTTCATCTCTATCATTGTAGATCTGAGACGATTTTAAGCATTATTAAGTGTTTTTCTTCGAAAAACCTTCTATTTTCCTTATTATTATTCGATTCCAGTGTTTTCTAAGAGCTAGGGTTTCGTCCTAAGTTCTCTTCAAATGATTTCAATCTTCCAAGTGTTTGAATCTGATTATCCTTTGCTAGTTCGACTAATTTTTGTATATATGCTTTAAACCCTAGGTCTTTCTGCATATTGCACTAATTATTTCAGTGATTTTTCCCGTTATTGTTTGTCTCTGTCAATCAAAATAGATTGACTGATTTTATTAGGATTCGAAGTATATTTTTCTGTTAAAATTAGTGCTTCTATGTGGCTTTACCTATTTTCCTTATCTATGACTTTTAATTGCTACTACTTGCCTTATTTTAGACTAATGAGTCTGGTTTATGGTGAATAATTGATTTGCTTACCTTATTTGAAACCCAATATGAGTCGTTAAGGGATTCTCCCCAATTTAAGGGGTCCTTTCCGGATTCTTCTGTGTGAATTGATTGAGTTAATTCCCCAATTAACTGATTGATTACCTTATTTTATGAACTCTGATTTATTCTTTACCTTAATTGTTTTACTTTACTAATTGCTATATAAACCCCGCTCTGATTTTTTCTTTAACACGAACACATATAGAGAAACATACACAAACTCTGCTCTGTTTGAGATCTTGCAAAATCCAAGCTATTTTTCTAAAACTATCTCCTACCTTTATATACTATTTTTCAACTCCTACTCTTAGATATCTATGGTGCTGCCCCCCAAGTGTTAGCACTGCTTAGGAGTCCGTAAGACTCCTCCGAACTCTGACACATTAGGTCTGCCCTTTCCAAACTTGATTACAAAAAAAAACAATTTTCTTTGAAAAGGTTCTGGTGTAAGCATTCCCCGGGGTTCCTGAGGCCCTTGGGAACTTTGACATACCATAAGCCATTTAGTGTATTATGAACTATTGGTGTACCTTAGGCTCGCTTGAAAGCCTGTCTTCCGGGATTGACATTGGGCCTCCTAAGGCTCCCTATAGTATAGTGATTTTCATTATCTAATACTTCTGTATTGGCATGTAATAATAATCTTTTGTAAAATAGATATGGTGTTATTAGTAAAAGCTGGGGAGGGATTTTGTATGAATATATTTTGTTGGGTTCGGGTAGAAATCATGCCTATAGGTTGTTGTGATGATGATTTATGTGCATTAGAAAATATGCCCGTATGACTTATCTCATTCTTTGAAATCTTGAATTTTCATATGTGCATATTAGAAATCCTGCTTCTAGGTGGTTGTCAATTCTGCCTCAAGTACCATATTCTCAAAACCCCTATGTGTGCATTAGAAAATCATGTTTCTAGGTTCTTTTGTAGAACTTGTTTGGCAATTAATTGACATCTTTATTTTCCTTGACATCATGCCTATAAATACAGTCTTGACACTTAGAATATAGGAAATAAGTGTAAAAATAGCTCCAACACTTAGATCTCATGCCTATAGAGAAAAAATGTATGAAATCAGTTTCTATGTTTGGATGTCACAATGCTTGTGATCAGATTTAGCACATAGAAAACATGCCTATAGTACCTAAAAGATGAAATCTGTCAGTTTAATTTAATCACTGGTTTGATCTGATTAACATTTAGATATCATGTCTATAGGATTCTGCTCGGTTATCACTTAGGCAGGCCTGTAGGATGATTAAAATTCTGGGTTAAAATTGTGATTTTCTTCCTGCTTGGAACGTGCTCAGATTCTGCACTAACAAAATCAGTAGGCAAGTTTATAGGTATTCGCTACCTCGCTTAATAAAACTGCTATATATTCTGTTTATGCCTATTCAGATATCCTGCCTATAAGACTCCCAAATCATTTTTTTAAAACTGCTTATTTGAATAAGCGTGCAATTGTGTGTTTATTTGTGGAGGTAAATGTGAGCCCTTTAATTGTTCCTTATGTGACAGTTCTATATGATTTTGTTTGTTGCTTAGTTTTCTCCCTGTAAGCAACATAGGTGAGTCTAGAACCACTTTAAAATAGAGGTCCTAAACACCTCCAGCGCCATAGGTAAGGGATGGGTAGCGCACGCATAAGATACGTACCAGGTACTATTAGAACGCTCAGATGATAATTGAAAAGGGGAAGGGTAAATTGGGTAGTAAAGGATATGATGACATGTGCGCTAATGCTACGCGTAACACCTCTGTTTGAGGAAGGTTACCGAATATTGCATAGAAGTGATCCTATAGGCTAATAAACCTAGGACCCCCTTTAATTCCCGTTTTGAAATGATTTCTATTTGTTTAAATTTCTTTATGACGAATTCGCTTAAATTGAGTTTGCTCGGGACCCAACATTGTGGACCTCGAGGGGTGCCTAACACCTTCCCCTCAAGTTAATTTCGAGCACTTACCCAATATCTGGTAAAGTAAACCGGTTTATGAGTTATTTGCTTTAGGTTTCCTAACACACCTTAATCCGTTAGGTGGCAACTCTTCAAATTCCATGCCCCGTCCCAAAAGGAAATGAGTTGTCCCAAAATGTCGAAACCTCGTGACCCCGCGAGGATAAAAAGGGGGCGCGACAATATTCATCCACTGTGAGGATATTTATGGGATCGAGCTGCACGCCGGAGCAGGCTATATTGGCTTTATATATATTATTATTACATGGATCAAGGTGCACGCTGCATCAGGCCTTAAGGCTTTACTATTATTATGGGATCGAACTGCACGCCGCAGTTGGCCATTTCATTTTTTACAACGTTTCGGCTGAAGGAGCTCCTCCAGAGTCTATAGACACGCCCAGTGAGCGTAGATGATTATATATTCGAGATGGACTTCCCATGGCATGGAATTGCCTTACTTATTTATATTGTGATGAATTTTCCTAGGACATGGATCTTGTCTGTATCATTTACATATGTGGATAAATTACCCCAGGGCTGGATTAGCCTTATACGATACTGAGTGACTGACTGTCAGTCGATGTGTATATATATACAGGGATGGAATATCCCTGGGCTGGATTGGACGTAAACAGTACTAAGTGGCCGAATGATTCGTAACCAGTATTTACATGAGGTATTTCTACTGAGGTTTCATATTCCTCATATCATGCATTATTTATCTATTTCACTTATACTGAGTTAAACTATTAAGCTTGAAAGAATGCCTACATTTTTGTACCACTATTCATACTGGGTTGTACCTGCGGAGCTCGTCACTACTTTCAGCCTAGAGGTTAGTCTTGTTACTTATTGAGTTGGTTGTACTCATACCACACTCTGCACCTCGTGTGCATATCATGGTGCTCCCGGATATGGCGTCCGTAGACTTTGACTCCCTTCCTGTTTAGTTATTGTACTCTTCCACATTTTCATACAGAGATTTTACCAGTCAGAGTTTGTATTCATTTAGATACTCATGTACTCACTGACATCGAGTTTTGGGAGTGATTATATCTGTATTGTGAGATTTCTTCCGTTGAATTTTAATATTATGTTTTGAAATTTAAAAATATATGGTGGTTTATTGAAATTGTCGGCTTTCCTAGTGTTGAGATAGGCGCCATCACGACAGGTGAGATTTTGGGTCTTGACACTATCGTACGCCGCTGGGACCAACTTCAAAATCTGCACAAGAAGTGCAGAGTGTAGAGCGAGTACAACCGATCCCATGTACTCCGTAAGTGTCAAGCCTAACCTCGACGAAGTAGTGACGAGGCTATGACAAGACACGTACGTAAACAACCTGTACACGTATATATAAATACGAAGCAATAATAACACAATAAATAACAATTTATAAATTTGGGAGGGAATATACGAAGAGGAATGATATAATAATTTCAGTAGGAGAAGTCTCACGTAGCAGCCAATTAATTCATCAACAATAAAATGAGCAACTGATAATCAATAATAAACTTAAGTAGGAATATCTTAATTAAATAGGAAATTAATCACAATGAACAAATTCGTCTCGCATGCTTTGACTCAACCACAACGGATAAGTACTTGTCACCACACATATACGTTGTACCCGAACATTAAATCACGTAGCAAATAGACAAACAAGCCTTACTCCCTCAAGTTAAGGTTAACCACGATACTTACCTCGATTTCCAACCAACTCAAGATTCCAATACACCTTTGCCTCATGAAATATTGTCTGAACACCTCGCATCTAGTCACAATTAATTCTATTCAATCCATAAAAATAATTGCACTCAAAAATCGTCTGTGGGACCACATCTCGGAACTCGACAAAAGTTACAAAACCTTCAACCACGAGTCTAACCATACATATTATACCATATTCCGACATCAACTCGACCTCCAAATCTTAAATTCTTATTTTGAAATCCCTAGGCCCAAATCCTTTAATTTCACCTCAGAAACATGTAATTAGTTAAAATACTCAATTATAATCCAATATCATAAACTAACAATGATGAAAACTGACTTACCGCAAGAATCCCTTCGTAATCCCTCTCAAAAAGTGCCAAAACCCGAGCTCAAAATGTCCAAAATGAGGAAAATCTCAGAAACCCTCGTTTTTAAACACTGCCCAGGAATTTCCGTACCTGCGGAGCCTGGGCTCGCACCTGCGCATCCGCTTTTGCGGAAAAATAAACGCTTCTACGAAAGTCACTTACCCAAAGAGCCTCAGCTTCTGCGATCCTCTACTCACATCTGCGCAATCGCAGGTGCGGAATTCACCATCGCACCTACCGTCCCTCCGCTTCTGCGCCCTCAACGCCGCATCTGCAATCTCACAGGTGGGGACCCAACCTTGCACTTCCAACCTTTGTTCATATCCTCCAAATTTTGCACCTACACTCCACCTGCCGCACCTGCGATATCACCTGCCGCCTAGACCCTTGCACGTACGATCATACCAGAAGACTCCCAGTTCAACAATGCACTAAGTCTATTCTTGATCTGTTAACCATCCGAAATTCGCCCGAGGACCCTGGGACCTCAACCAAATACACCATCAAGTCCTAAAACATCATACAAACTTAGTCGAAATTTCAAATCACATCAAGCAACGATAAAACCACAAATCATATCCCAATTCAAGCCTAATAAAACTAAGAATTTTCAACTTATACATTCAATGGCGAAACCTATCAAATCAAGTCCGATTGAACTCAAATTTCGCAAACAAGTCATAAATGACATAACAAACCTATTCAAACTGGCTGAATTGGATTTCGACCCCGATATCAAAAAGTTAACTCCCCGATCAAAATTCCAAGCTTAAATTTCTATGTTAGCCATTTCAGGCCTAATTTTAACTACGGACCTCCAAATAATTTTCTAGACATGCTCCTAAGTCCAAAATCACGATACAGACCCACAGGGACCGTCAAAACACTGATCTGGGTCCGTCTGTTCAAAATGTTGATTGAAGTCAACTTAAGTGAGTTTTAAAGTACAAATTCACATTTTCACATAAAAGCTTCCCGACATATTATACGGACTACGCACGCAAGTCGATGAAAGCTTAATGGTGCTATTTGAGGTCTTAGAACACAAAATGATGAATAAATAATATGAATGGCACGACATCACCCTTCATGCTTTAACTATCTTTCTTGCCACAATATGATGAATAAATAATTTAAATGGCACGACATCACCCTTTGCGCTTTGACTCTTTTCCTCAATTCATAAATGAATAAATAATAATGTGAGAATTCCACGACATCACCCTTCATGCTTTTACACTCTTTCTCGCCATGACAATGATAATATAAACAATATAAATGGAACAACATCACCCTTTGTGCTTTTACACTCTTCGACAATTTCCAACAACAATTAAATTAGAAATAATATCATGAATAATGATCAAACAAACAATAATAAGATTAAGCAGAAATATCTTAATTAAATAGGCAATTATTCACAACGAATAAATTCCACCCGCATGCTTTGACAGAACCACAACGCATAAGTACTGGTCACCTCACATATATGTTGTACTTGAACATTTAATCAAGTAGCAAATAGAAAAACAAGACCTACTCTCTCAAGTCATGGTTAACCACAACACTTATCTCGCTTAAAAAACAACTCAAGATTCCAATAAACCGTTGCCTGCAATGTGATAATAGGCTATAATTACATATTTTAGTCACATATTACACTCTAATTTACTGCACTTTAATTGAGTTTGAGCTTTAATCGCTAGTGTTTTGCACTATTGTGTGTTTTATGCCTTGCAGGAGTGATTCCGAGCTATGTGGATGTTATGGAATGAATTCAAGTGATTTGGAGCTTTGAAGTCTGAGTAAAAGCCCAAGGAATTAAGCCGGGATCGTGTTCGGAGATCAAATTTGATAGCTAAGAACGAACGAAGAATCGAGTAGGCATATTGCATAATGTATAATATAATTAACAAATAACTTTTGTCTCAGAAGTCCATTTGGGATCCAAAATACATGGTTCGAAAGCTAATTCAAAGGGCTAGAACTTTCATTTTTTACGTTGTTCCAAATGTTAAACAGAACAGGGTCAAAAACACGGTAAAATCAGCGGTCATGGATGTGAGGCAGAACACTGGGTAAAATCTGCGGCCGAATCCGCGGTTGAATCCGTCGTCGCGGACGTCCTGACCTGGAAAAATGTCCTTTTTTGCATAGAAGAAGGTATAATTAATTGATCCTGATCCTACTTGGTATATATACATGAAAAATAGTATTTTGAGGACTTTTGACATACTTTGGACACAGATTCGACCTAGGGAGGCAATGACATAATAGGAGCAAGGCGAGGAATTCTTCTACGAGTTTTTCTTTCCTATACCTATTTTTCATTGTTGGTTATGACTTTTAGTATTGTAGTTTTAGATGCTATTATGAATAACTAATTTGTTATCTAGGGTTTTGATGGAACCTTTGGTAGGATAAATTCTTGTTATGTTTTTATATAATTGAGCCGTTGGATTTCCCTACTTGTTCAACTACGTTTATATTGTGGTTGGTTGAAGACCTCTCAATCGACTGTGCCTATTTAGTGTGTATTACTCGGGAGAGAGTGCATATTTAGGTAGTTGTTGAACAACGTCACTCCTAACGTATATGAGGGATCAATACAGAGGGTTTAAAGGTGGGATTAGGGATAACAAAACCTTGGTGCGATCCGAGTGAGCCGTACTTAATGCCATCTAGCGTAATTCGGGAGAATATGTCTAGTAAATTGTGGTAGTTACTCGGTAGAGAATTACAACACGCAGAGCGCTCATGATCGGTAGAGAATACTTAGGCGAAATTATAGAAGACGTAGCGGGAAGGATAACTCTAGACCTCCTTAATATTTTCTCCAACCCGTAGTATCTTTAGTATTAATTTACTATTTTAATTTGTTAGTTAATTAGTTAAACACAAGAATGTTAATATTTATAAGTTAGGAATTGTTCAAGCTTGTATTCTTGGTGATATTAAACAACTGTATCTAAGCCTTAGTTCTCTGTGGGGTTCGACTCCGAACTTGTAAACCAGATTATATTTGCAATGACCTCTTACTCCTTTTTATAAGGCATAGTTGGGCGTGATCAAATGTTGGCGCTGTTGCTGGGGAGCTAACGGTGTAGCTGTAGGTGTACATATTGCTAGGTTTCAAGTTTGAGCTTTTATTTTTATTTTTTTTGTATTTGATTTTTTTATTTTTGTTTTACTTGTTGATTTTAAAAATATGGCATCTTGGAATTATGAGAGTTTTGATGTTGGTAATTATACTTTTAATCCTCCTTATGCATATAGTGGAGGAAACCACCCAGGAAAAAATTATCAAAATATTCCCGAGAGTGAGTTTTGTGCACCAACTCAATCTTATGTGTGGAATGTGTGTGATATGTGTGGTGGTCAAGATGATCACTTTCATGGTTGTGCTTATATGTCTTATCCTCCCCCAACTTATTTGATGGTTCTACATTTTCATTTGAAGTGAATAGGAACAAAGAACCTTGAGAAGCTGACCTGAAGGAGATCAATGATAAGATGAAGTGCCTTGTGGAACAATATGATGAGAAACTACTGCAGATACAAAGGCAAGAGGAAACTTGTGACCCAAAATCCATAAGGTCGTGATGGCGCCGGACACCATTGTCAGGCAAGCCAATCATTAAT
>ML301383.1:1402-34575 GCA_005239505.1 Nicotiana paniculata
GTTTAGTATTTTAAAGACTTAATTGATACGTAAATTCCCTGTGGGATCGACTCTGGGCGTAATACCCCGGATTATATTTGCAGCGCCCGTTTAGTCTTTCTATAAGACATAGTTGAGCGTGATCAATAGTGCCCAAGTTAATTATACCAATATGGAAAAATAGCTCCTTGCTATTGTGTTTGCAATTGAGAAGTCCCGCCCGTACCGATGGGTGCAAAAGTTATTGTCTACAGAGACTATGCGGCGCTTCGCTATCTTATGATAAAAAAAGATTTAAAAGCTTGGTTGATGAGATGGATACTCTTGTTACAAGAATTTGATATTGATATCCAAGATAGAAAGGGTAGTGAAAACTAAGTGGCACACCACTTGTCTCGTTTGGAGGAGGGGAGGCCGCATGATGGCATTGAAATCAATGACTCCTTTCCCAATGAGCTAATTTTGGAAATTTCAATGAAATAGGTGCCATAGTTTGTGGATTTGGAAAATTTTCTTGAGTGAAATCATTTCGAATGAGTTCTCATCAAACTAAAGGAAGAAGCTCAAAAGAGATTGTCAAGATTATTATTGGGATGAATCATACCTTTTTTGGATATGTACCGATGGGGTGATTAGAAGGCATGTACCGAAAGAAGAGCAAGGCGATCTTCTTGGAGCTTGTCATTCCTCACCATATGGTGGTCATCATGGTGGAGCAAGAACGGAGGCCAACGTTTTTAATTGTGGTTTTATTGGCCTACTCTTTACAAGGTTATAGTAATTTGGTGAAAGATGTGATGAATTTCAACGGGCCGGTGGAATCTCAAAGAAAAATGAAATGCCTCTCACAACCATCTTGGAGATTGATATTTTTGATGTTTGGTGCATTGACTTTATGGGACCTTTTGTGAGCTATTATAGAAACACTTACATCTTGGTCACGATGGATTATGTATCCAAATGGGTTGAGGTCGTCGCTTTACCCAACAATAAGGCGAGAAGTGTAGTGGCTTTCTTGAAGAGGAATATTTTTACAAGATTTGGTACTCCGTGTGCAATCATAAGAGATGAGGGGTCACACTTTTGCAACAAATCTTTTGACACTTTATTTAGGAAGTATGGTGTTACTCAAAAGGTCACAATTCCGTATCACCCACAAGCTAGTAGACAAGTGGAAGTCTCCAACCGGGAGACAAAGAGTATCTTGTCTAAAACGGTTAATACTAACCGAATGAATTGGTCCAAGAAGCTTGATGATGAGTTATGGGCTTATCAGATGATTTACAAAAAACCTATCGGAATGTCTCCATACCTGTTAGTGTTCAGGAAAGCTTGTCATCTTCTGGTGGAATTAGAGCACAAAACAATGTGGGATCTAAAGAAATTGAATCTTGATTGGGATGTAGACACTAACTTGCAGGTTGCACATTTGAATGAATTTGATGAGTTCCGTTGCCATGCATATGCGAGTTTGTCCTTGTACAAAGAAAAGATGAAATATCTTCATGAAATATACCTTTGGAACAAAGAGTTCAAGGTGGGCGATCTTGTATTGTTGTTTAACTCAAGGTTGAGGATGTTTCTCGGGAAGCTAAACTCCAAGTGGAGTGGTCCATTTGAAATTATTGGTGTGACACCTTTCAGAGCATTAGACTTGAAGAACAAGAATAAAGAAGTATTCTGAGTCAATGGTCTCCAGGTGCAACATGATAATTGAGGATTTTGACTGCTTATTATCACCTTTTAGCTTCTGTTTTAGTCCGAAAGTATTGAATTGTGTTCCCGGAACTAATAAAATTATGAAAAATTGCAGGAATGCTGGAAGTTTGGTCTCCCGAGATCAAGTCCGACTAAAAAAGGAGTGTCCCATAGCACAAGGTAATAAAGGGCGCAGAAGCAAAAATGTGCGGTCCGTAGAAGAAATTGCGGACCGCAGAATTCCATCTGCGACCCCAAAACAAGAAGAAAAATTTAGCAGACCTTTTAGCAATGTGCGGAACGCACATGAATTGTGTGTCCACAAAACTGGGCTAAGAGTCAAAGATCAGAGAGTATGCAAAAAGACCAAGTCCAGGAGCCTTTGAGAATTGTGGACCACACAATAATTGTGAGATCACAGAAAATTGCCTTGCCGCCGCTGTCCAGAACTGTGCGGCCGCAGAAGATTGCCTCGCGGCCGTAGTCTAGAAATGTGTGGCCGCAGAACTCCACTTCCTGCCAGCCAAAGTAATCTGTGGACCAGACATGGAATTGTGCGGCCGCAGAACCTCCCGAGGGGCATTTTTGTCTGAGATTTTCAGCCTGTATAAATAGACGAGTTTCACAAAATTAGGTCAAGTTTGAAAATCGAAAGTTGTTGTAGCCGTTTTTCTTTACTACTTTAGGAAGTTTTACATTATTTTGGTTCATTTGCATTATATTTAATTATTTTAGTCTTCCATTATGAATTTAATTAGCTTTTCTTCTTTATTTTTTTCAAACCCCATAACGAGTAGCTAGATTTTTACTAGGGTTGTGACTCAACCCTAGTGTGTAAACCTTATGGGTATCTAATTTAGTGCTTGCATATGATTGGGTGTTGATTATTTAGCTTAGTTGTGCGGCCGCAAAACAAGAATAAAAAATTAGCAGACCTCTGAGCAATATGCGGACCGCACATGAATTGTGTGGCCGTAGAACTGAGCTAAGAGTCAAAGATTAGAGAATATGAAAAAAGACCAAGTCTAGGAGCCTTTGAGAATTGCGGACCGCACAATAATTCTGGGGCCGCAGTCCAGAAATGTGCGGCCGCAGAAGATTTCCTCGCGGCCGCAGTTCAGAAATGTGAGGCCGTAGAACTCCACTTCCTACCAGCCGAAGTAATCTGCGGACTGCACATGGAATTGTGCGGCCGCAGAACCCCTCGAGGGGCATTTTTGTCCGAGATTTTCAGCCTGTATAAATAGACGAGTTTCACAAAATTAGGTCAAGTTTGAACATCTGAAGTTGCTATAGCCCTTTTTCTTTACTACTTTAGGAAGTTTTACATTATTTTGGTGTATTTACATTAGGTTTCATCTTTTTAATCTTCCATGTTACAAACATTGATTAATGTATATTTGACTTAGTCTCTACTTGAGAAAGAGGGACCTAGTCTATGATAACTTAGCTAACAAGGAATTGGGTCAGTTAAGAGATTGATTAACCCAATTAAAGGGTTCAACCTAGAGATAGTAATAACCCGACTTGAGCTCTTATCAACTATTTTGGTTGATACCCATTTGGACTGAAAAAAGCCAAATTGGAAAAAATCACTATCTATCCGAGAGGAATTGAGTGGGTAACGTATAGTTGAGATCTATAATACACCACAATCAACAAAAAAAGCATTAACGTCTTTATCCCATTGGGCAAACACCTAGATTATGGTCACAACCCTAGGTCTCTACACTATTTGGAAAAACACCAAAAAGACTAATTCACTTCTAGTTTCTTTCTTAGCTTATAATTTCTAGAGTAAAATTAGAATTAGAAATCAAAACCTGTTGTGGAAGTACAATGTAGCTATTCCTTTTTCGCTTTTGTCAAGTGTATACTCCTAATACCCCCAGTAACTCCCTGTAGAAATCAACCCCGACTCTTGTTGGGTGTTATTCATCTAACGACCCTTTCCACTCACTATTGAGTGCGGATATGGCGTGGATCAATTTTGGCGCCGTTCCCAGGGAAATTTCCGAGCTCATTTTTTGCCATGGTTGTACCTACGATTTCTCAAACAAGTTAGTAACACGGAACAAAAAGAAGATATTCCAAAAACACACCCATATATATAGCTAACACCATTTTAACTCCCCGAAAACCTCGCAAAAAATTGATCCATGTCCAATCCGCACTCAATAGTGAGTGGAAACAGTTATTCAAAGAATAGTACCCAACAAGAGTCAGGGTCGTTTCCACATGGAGTTACTAGGGGTGTTTGGAGTATACTCTTGACGAAAGAGAAAAAGGAATAACTAAATTGCACTTCCACAACAGGTTTTGATTTCTAATTTTAATTTTACTCTAGCAACTATAAGTTAAGAAAAGAAACTAGAAGCGAATCAGTGCTTTTGGTATTTTTCAAAATAGTTTAAAGGCCTATGGCTGTGACCATAACCTAGGTGTTTGCCCAATGAGATAAAAATGTTAATGCTTGTTTTGTTGATTAGGGTGTATTATAGCTCTCAACTCTACGTTACCCACTCAATACCTCTCGGTCAGAGAGTGATTTTGCCCAATTTGGCTTTCTCAAGTCCAAACGGGTATCAACCAAAACAGGTGATTAGAGCTCGAGAAGGGTTATTACTATATCTTGGTTGAACCCTTTAATTGGGTTAATTAATCTATCAATTGACCCAATTCCTTGTTAGCCAAGTTATCCTAGACTAGGTCCCTCTTTCTCAAGTAGACACTAAGTCAAGTAGGCATGAATCAATGTTTGAAACCGTTAATTCGAAAATTGAAGCATGAACTAAGCTAAATAATCAACACCCAATCATAAACAAGCACTAAATTAGATAACCATAAGGTTTAACACACTAGGATTGAGTCACAACCCTAATAAAAGTCCAGCTACTCATAATGGGGTTTGAAGAAAATAAAGAAGAAAATCTAATTAAACTCATAATGGAAGATTTAAATAATGAAACCTAATGTAATACCAAAATAATGTAAAACTTCCTAAATTTGTAAAGAAAAAATGGTTACAACAACTTTAGATGTTCAAATTTGACCAAATTTTGTGAAACTCGTCTATTATAGAGGGCTGAAAATCTCGGACAAAAATGTCCCTCAAGAGGTTATGCAGCCGCACAATTCCATGTGCGGTCCTCAGATTACTTCGGCTGGCAGAACTCGTGTAGCTGTTCATTGGTCTCTTTCTTGAATGCCAATATCTCATCTCGAAGTGTAGCATATGCCCATGAGAGAAGAACTTAGAGATAAAATTTTCCGCCAACTCATCCCAAATGTGAATGGAATGGTTCGACAAATGTTCCAACCAATCTAAAGCTTTCCCCCGTAGAGAGAAGGGAAAACGCCTTAGCCTCAATGCATCTTCGGAGACATTTGTTTGTTTGCTCCCCAACAAGTGTCCACAAACCCCTTCAAATTTTTGTATGCATTTTGACTTGGAGCACCGGTGAAGAAACCTCGTTGCTCTAACATAGTGAGCATCACATTTGTGATTTGAAAGTTGCTCTCCCTAATATGGGGAGGGACTCTTGAACTAACATATCCTTCATTGGGTAACAACTGGTGTGGAGCTGCTCGTGGTGGAGGTGGGGGTTCAGCGGGGACATTATCATGAGGCACTCGGCCTCTTCTATTGGCTTGAGGTTCAAGAGGAACCTCATTAACTGATCATCCTCGATGTCCACATCCCTCAAAGGTAAAGTTCTGAGCTCATTGTTCGCCATGGTTGTACCTATGATTTCTCAAACAAGTTAGTAACACGGAAGGAAAAGAAGATATTCCAAAAACATACCCAAATATATAGCCACATCATTTAACTCCCCGGCAACCTCGCAAAATTGATCCATGTCCAATCCTCACTCAATAGTGAGTGGAAACAGTCGTTCAAAGAATAGTACCCAACAAGAGTCGCGGTCGTTTCCACATGGAGTTACTAGGGGTGGTTGGAGTATACCCTTGACGAAAGCGAAAAAGGTATAGCTAAATTTCACTTCCACAACAGGTTTTTATTTCTAATTCTAATTTTACTCTATCAACTATAAGCTAAGAAAAGAAACTAGAAGCGAATCAGTGCTTTTGGTATTTTAAAAAAAATAGTTTAAAGGTCTATGGCTGTAACCATAACCTAGGTGTTTGCCCAATTGGATAAAAATGTTAATGCTTGTTTTGTTGATTGGGGGTGTATTATAGCTCTCAACTCTACGTTACCCACTCAATACCTCTCGGTCAGAGAGTGGTTTGGCCTAATTTGGCTTTCTCAAGTCCAAACGGGTATCAACCAAAAATAGTTGATTAGAGCTCAAAAAGAGTTATTACTATCTCTAGGTTGAACCATTTAATTGGGTTAATTAATCTATGAATTGACCCAATTCCTTGTTAGCTAAGTTATCCTAGACTAGGTCCCTCTTTCTCAAGTAGAGACTAAGTCAAGTAGGCATGAATCAATGTTTGCAACTATTAATTCGAAAATTGAAGCATGAACTAAGCTAAATAATCAACACCCAATCATAAACAAGCACTAAATTAGATACCCATAAGGTTTAACACACTAGGATTGAGTCACAACCCTAGTAAAAGTCCAGCTACTCATAATGGGGTTTGAAGAAAATAAAGAAGAAAATCTAATTAAACTCATAATGGAAGATTAAAATGAAGAAACCTAATGTAAATACACCAAAATAATGTAAAAAACTTCCTAAAGTAGTAAAGAAAAACGACTACAATAACTTTAGATGTTCAAACTTGACCTAATTTTATGAAACTCGTCTATTATAGAGGGCTGAAATCTCGGAAAAAAATGCCCCTCGAAAGGTTCTGCAGCCACACAATTCCATGTGCGGTCCTCAGATTACTTCGGCTGGCAGTACTCGTGTAGTTGTTCATTGGGCTATCTCATCTCGAAGTGTAGCATATGCCCATGAGAGAAGAACTTAGAGATAAACTTTTCCGCCAACTCATCCCAAGAGTGAATGGAATGGTTCGACAAACGTTCCAACCAACCTAAAGCTTTCCCCCGTAGAGAGAAGGGGAAAAGCCTTAGCTTCAATGCATCCTCGGATACATTTGTTTGTTTTCTCTCCCAACAAGTGTCCACAAACCCCTTCAAATTTTTGTATGCATTTTGACTTGGAGCACCGGTGAAGAAACCTCGTTGTTCTAACATAGTGAGCATCACATTTGTGATTTGAAAGTTGCTCGCCCTAATATGGGGAGGGACTCTTGAACTAACATAGCCTTCATTGGGTAACACCTGGTGTGGAGCTTCTCGTAGTGGAGGTTGGGGTGCAGCGGAAACATTTTCATGAGGCACTCAGCCTCTTCTATTGGCTTGAGGTTCAAGAGGAACCTCATTAACTGATCATCCTCGATGTCCACATCCCCCAAAGGTAAAGTTCCGAGCTCATTGTTCGCCATGGTTGTACCAATGATTTCTCAAACAAGTTAGTAACACGGAAGAAAAAGAAGATTTTTCAAAAACACACCCAAATATATAGCTACATCGTCTTAACTCCCCGACAACCTCGCCAAAAATTGATCCATATCCAATCCGCACTCAACAATGAGTGGAAATAGTCGTTCAAAGAATAGTACCCAACAAGAGTCAGGGTCGTTTCGACAGGGAGTTACTAGGGGTGTTTGGAGTATACATTTGACGAAGGCGAAAAAGGAATATCTAAATTGCACTTCCACAACAGGTTTTGATTTCTAATTCTGATTTTACTCTAGCAACTATAAGCTAAGAAAAGAAACTAGAAGCGAACCAGTGCTTTTGGTATTTTTCAAAATAGTTTAAAGGCCTATGGCTGTGACCATAACCTAGGTGTTTTCCCAATGGGATAAAAATGTTAATGCTTGTTTTGTTGATTGGGGTGTATTATAGCTCTCAACTCTATGTTACCCACTCAATACCTCTCGGTTAGAGAGTGATTATGCCCAATTTGTCTTTCTCAAGTCCAAACGGGTATCAACAAAAATAGTTGATTAGAGCTCAAGAAGGGTTATTACTATCTCTAGGTTGAACCCTTTAATTAGGTTAATTAATCTCTCAATTGACCCAATTCCTTGTTAGCTAAGTTATCCTAGACTACATCCCTCTTTCTCAAGTAGAGACTAAGTCAAGTTGGCATGAATCAATGTTTGAAACCATTAATTTGAAAATTGAAGCATTAACTAAGCTAAATAATCAACACCCAGTCATAAACAAGCACTAAATTAGATATCCATAAGATTTACACACTAGGTTCGAGTGGAACCTCATTAACTAATCATCCTCGATGTCCACATCCCCAAAGGTAAAATTTTCGAGCTCATTGTTCGCCATGGTTGTACCTAGGATTTCTCAAACAAGTTAGTAACACGGAAGGAAAAGAAGATATTCCAAAAACACACCCAAATATATAGCTAACACCGTTTTAACTCCCCGGCAACGGTGTCAAAAATTGATCCACGTCCAATCTGCACTCAATAGTCAGTGGAAACGGTCGTTGGAAGAATAGTACCCAACAAAGGTCGGGGTCGATTTCCACAGGGATTTAATATGGGTGTTAGGAGTATACACTTGACTAAAGAAAAAAAAAAAGTTAAATTTCAATTCCACAACAGGTTTTGATTTCTAATTCTAATTTTACTCTAGCAATTATAAGCTAAGAAAATAAACTAGAAGCGAATTAGTGTTTTTGGTGTTTTTCCAAATAGTTTAAAGGCCAAGGGATGTGACCATAACCTAGGTTTTTTCCCAATGGGATAAAGACGTTAATGCTTATTTTATTGATTGGGGTGTATTATAGTGACAAGATCAAAACTCACAATTAAATTAAGCTCGCTAGTCGAAGATAGTATAGTATAATATCGTATACATATGGATTGGAGTTAAATAGTATTTTCGCAGTTTCTAGCTTGGTTGCTATTATCCCGACTTTTTCTCATTGCATACCTTGACCCACCACTGTACGGATAGCGTTTGCTGTTGTGATTTGAGCATCAAACGGTGTTCCTCTTTTCGTACCTTTGAATCCAGAAGTACCGACGGAGGACCAAGAAACTACCCGACCCCGTACATCTATAACGGTGACAAACAACAATAAGGATTTATATGATTAATAACTAAAATTAACTAAGAATCTAAAGATATTGACTAATGACAATCGAAACAAAGATAAGCAAGGAAGTTATCAGTGGGAGAAAATAGGGGTTGATAGGATAGGTGCAAGATAATTGTTTGGGATCTAACTCTAGATAATTCACTTCTAATGTTTAAGTGAGTCTCTCGAATTCACTCAATTATTAGTTCAAACTTTCAGCAAAAAATCCTCTCTCGATTTAGTCTTAGCCACACGAGATGAACCAATTAAGCACCTGAAGATATGCAAGAATTCGTAGTGGATTGGTCTTTAGGAGAACCTCTTTCGATTATCCTCCTAACTAGGTTTAATCAATGATTCAACTAGATATCACAAGTTATGCCTCTCTTGATTACATGAACAAGTGAATATAAATGCAACAATTAAATCATTCAAAATCTCTTCAATACATAAAACTAAAGTTATAATCGACAAACAATCATCAATACACCAAAACCATCAAACCTTAAAGAGAACTACTCCATAGATATGGAGAAATTCATCACAAATAAAGTTAAAGTATAGGAAAACAAAAATTCGATCCAAACTCGGGTCTTGAGTGAGGAAGGAATGATGAAATCCTTGCTCTTTTTCTCCTCCAACTCCTCCTTAGCTTCCTTAGGTCTCATATGTGTCAAAAGTCCTGGAAATAACGTCTTTCCATGTATTTATACTAAGTACGGTCGGGTCGAGACAAAATCACCTTCTCCTAGCCGAAAATGAATTTTCACTCTGTAAAAATTGCACTGGCGCGCCGCATGGGGAGATGCGCCATGCGGGCCATTAGTGGGGAAATTAGAGAGAGATCGTAGAGAAATGCACTAGCACGGTGTCACACGCGCGGTCCCACATGCCGCGACAGTGAGGTTTTCTCAAAGTACAGATTTTTTGTGCGTTTTGATATTCAAACTTGGTCCTCGACCCCCGTACACGATCCCGACTTAATCCCCGGGGCTTTTACTCAGACTTCAAAGCAATGGATCGAATTCATTCCATAACATCTACGTAGCTCGAAATCACTCATGCAAGGTATAAAACACACAATAAGTGCAAAACGCTATCAATTAAAGCTCAAGCATGAATAAAGTGCAGTGAATTAGAGTTCAAAAAGAGACCAAAATACGCAATATAGCCAACCATCGACACCCCCACACTTAAACCATTTCTCTTCCTCGAGCAATCAAAATACACTTCATACAAACACGACCTTTTTTAACAATTCTCCTAACTCACCACACCAAGAATATTTAAAACAAATTAAGTACAATACCTTAACATCCTAGCCTCAAGAATTGACTCAAAATCACCACACATTATTTATAACCTGCTCACTTACTCTAATACAGAGGTCAATGACATTACCTTTCCTTCATGAATCAAGTGCCCTCACACAACAATAGAGTGTAGTTCCACACATAATAGAATATAAGAAAAATTAAGAACTCAAGATAGAAAGATTTCACTCACTCTTAAAAACAACATTCATATGCCACAAAAAACATACCATAAGCTTGCCCGTAGTGTACTACTCTGCTAATTGAGCTTTTTCAGTCAAGGATCAAGTAGGAGTTTAATTGGTTGTAATGTAGGATACGAAATGGGTAGGATATATATAGATATAAGAGTGACTAATCCTTCCCCTGCACTTTTAATACATACAATTAGCCATTTAAAACTCCACACTTATGTCAAACCAAAACACTACACCTTTTTACTTATTTCAATAGTTCCAGTCAAAAGCCAACCCAATCACCCCACACTTCAACTTTTGCAAAGTTCATATCAAATTCAAGTGCTCACGATAGGTAAATGGTTCAAATAGATGGTCAATTAAAACAAATGAGTAAGGATTTTACTGTGGTTGCCAAAGAAACATGATTACAGGCTCAAAGGGGTTGACTATGATACACAATAATTAGGTGGGTAAAAGCATATAACTGGCTCAACAAAGAAATGCTTATATCACTTCCAAGACTAAATAAAGCTGCTATTTCGCTTTGCCAACGGGTCAAGTTCTATACATCTAATGCAATGCACAAAATAACACACGACCTCTCACACAGATGGCACATAACTCACTCAGGATCGGACTCATCAAGACTCTTTAGTCAAAGCAGTTATGCAAATTTAAGATCATACACTTTAAGGCACTTATACAAGAGTCAAAAATTGAGCCTAAGTGTCACAACTAAAGTACTCACTATTCTCAAGGTATAATAAAGTCAAGAGATATTGCTTTCATTTCAAAGCATAGCCCAAGGTTTCCTACTTCTGAAAATAAAAACTAACTACACCTGGTTCAAACAAAACCCTTGGAAAAGAACCGCGGCACAAAGAAAAACCAAGGGGAAATTAATACACTACCAAATAAAAGAAAATATTTTTTTTCTTTTTCTTTCGACTTTAATCCGTCAAGATACCTGTCGAATGATATCCATCGTCGAGAAAGATAAAAAACTTTCAATGTTTTATGGTTTTTCCAATTTTCCAAAAACTACAACTAACAAAAAGAAGACTAAAACTACTATACATATATACATACATCATATCCCCCACCCCACACTTTAAGTTGTGGCATGTCCCTATGACACATAATTAAAAATCATAAGGTGAAGGAAACTTAGCTGAACATCTAGTCGGAGTTTGAGTCGAAGTCGGGCTCCATTCCTCACCTTTGAACTAATGCGCACATCCATGCACACAGCCTTTTTTCAGCCTTTTTTGGGTACACCCAACACTTATCTTTCTCGCTCAGTGCAACCTTCTCTTTTGAGCCCTTCACTTTCCACTCAACACTCGCAACTGGTTTTTCCTTTTGCACTCCCTTTTCTACATTCATATCAAAAGTCACCATCTGCTCACCCACTCTAAGCATGAGTTTCCTCTCGTGTATTTCCAATATTGCTCTACCCGTTGCTAAGAATGGTCTTCCTAAAATAAGGGGGACCTCCTTATTTACCTCCATTTTTACCACTATAAAGTCTATAGGAAATACGAACTTATCCACCCGAACTAATACATTTTCCATTATCCCCTCGGGTATCAAAGTCATTTCATTTTCCAGCTGCAACAATATTGGTACCGACCTTATCTCTCCAATATCCTTCTCCAGTTTTCTGTAAATAGACAGAGGCATTAAGTTAATTGAGGCACCAGAATCACATAATGATTTATCAAAATTAATAGAGCCTAAAGATCAAGATATAGTAAAACTCCCTGGATCTCCACACTTTTGTGGGATTTTGTTTTGCAATATCGCGCTGCAATGCTCTGTGAGATTGATCACTGAGGTCTCTTTTGTCTTCCTATTCTTTGTAAGGATCTCCTTCAAAAATTTAGCATAAGAAGGCATTTGTGAGAGAACTTCTGTGAAAGGCAAATTTACATGCACCTATTTCAGCACATCCAGAAATCTCGCAAACTGCTTGTCCGACTTCTCTCTACATGGCTTTTAAGGTGGGATCTTTCAACACTTGCCAACTTCTCAGAGTTACAACATTCGCTGTTTCTTTGGAATTATTTTCAGTGTCAGCGGGGAGAGTGCCTGGAACCCTCTCAGATATATTGTTGCAATCTGTCCCACTTGTCTCTCCAGGTTTCAAAAACCAGTGCCTAATTCTTTGATAGCTGCTCCATGAGTGTCCATCCTCTCATCTGTCTTGATAATGAAGGCCTTCATTAGATCTTCTAGACCAGGCTGAATAAGCTGTTGAGGCTGAAATTGCGTCCTCTGCTGATTTTGGTATGTTGGAGCTCTTTGTCCCTAGGGTCTAGAGTTGTTTTGTTGCCAAGCATTCGCAGTACCTCTAGGTGAACTCAATGAAAAATTGGGATGCCTCTAACCCATTGCATTGAAATTGTAATTCCCCACAACATTTACTTCCTCAATTAAGGCTTGACACTCATGAGTAGGGTGTCCTCTTCCACATATATCACAAGCTGCGTGAGGCTCACTTTGTATCGAGGCTAAGGTCAGCTTCCTTATTTCTTTAACAATAGCATCAAGCTGTACCTGCACAAATGTGTTAGCATCGACCTGGTGAACACCAGTCGATCTTCTTCTTTCAGCACTATCAGAGGGCCACTGATTAGCATCTTCAGATAACTCATCAAGAATTGTAACTATCTCCTCTGGAGTCTTCTTCATCAACGGGCCTCCAGCTGCATTGCTCAATGTTGGACGTGAGGCCGATGTTAATCCATCCCAAAAGTCCTAGAGTTGCATCCAGAGTTCAATTCTTCTGTGTTGACACTTTCGAACAATCTCGTTAAACCTCTCTCATTCTTCAACAATAGTTTCATTCTCTTTCTGGAAAAAGTTATGGATTTCTCTTCTAAACTTGCCCGTCTTAGCTGAGGAGAAATATTTATCAATAAATTTTCTGGTCATCTCCTCCCAAGTTCTAATTGATCCCTGGGAAGGCTCCGAAGCCACTGCTTTGCTTCATCTTTGAGTGTGAAGAGGAATGCCCTTAAGTAAACTGCATCTTGCGACAGACCATTGTACTAAAAGGTGTTCATAATCTCCTCGAAGTCCATTAGATGTGTAGTTGGATCTTCGTTTGGCTTCCTTCTGAAGACACAACAATTTCTGAAGAGTTTGAAGCAACCCTTGATTCAATTCAAAGTTTTTTTCCATAATTGGAGGTGGTCCAATACTTAATAATCCTTAGTTATAGACCAATCATCAAGTGGTCTCCCAAGCATGAGAGCTATATTTCTGAACTGGTCTTCACCCAAGGGTTGATTTTTAGAAATTCTCCGACCCCTATCTCCTTCATAGATGATCTGTGCATGTCTAATAGCAACTTCCTTAGCATCTCGTGCAACTTGTTCTCTTTGTTGGGCTGCTTCTCTTGCAGCCAAATCTATATTATTTTCACCTTTTCTAGCCACGAGTTCTTTGGTTGAGTATTGCCCAACCTTTTCTACCGTCTTGGTGAGATTTCTTTCCTTCCTCAGTTGTCACAGTTGTTTTTCAATTCCTGGCTCGTAGTAGCACTTCATTCACAGAAGCTCGAGTCATGCACCAATCTAACCTGTACCATGTACACAGTCAAAGAACACGAACTGTAAAAAGAGAAAATAAAATAAAAGTACAAAAAAGTATTCCTGAATTAGCACTCAAACTAACAAAAAACAATTCCTTAATTAGCACTCAAACTATTTCAAACACATATTGATTGACAATCCCCGCAAACGGTGCCAAAATTTGACGAGCGCAAAACTCACACTTAAATTATGCTCGCTAGTCAAAGATATTATAGTATAATATCGTACCCATAGGGATTGTAGTTAAACAATATTTTTGTAGTTTCTAGCTTGATTGCTATCCAGGAGAATCAACAATCAAGATTTATATGATTGATAACTAAAATTAACTAAGAATCTAAAGCTATTGACTAATGACAATCGAAACAAAGATAAGCAAGGAAGTTATCAATGGGAGAAAATAGGGGTTGATAGGATAGGTGCAAGATAATTATTTTGGATCTAACTCTAGATAGATCACTTCTAATATTTAAGTGAGTCCCTCGAATTCACTCAATTATTAGTTCAAACTTTCAGCAAAAACTCCTCTCTCGATTAATTCTTAGCCTCACGAGATGAACCAATTTAAGCACGTGAAGATATGCAAGAATTCGTAGTGAATTGGTCTTTAGGAGAACCTCTTTCGATTATCCTCCTAACTAGGTTTAATCAATGATTCAACTAGCCTCTTTCAATTACTAAGAAGAATTAATGAACTCAACCAACAAGATAATGCAAAGATATCACAAGTTATGCTCTCTCGATTACATGAACAAGTGAATATAGATGCAATATTAAATCATCCAAAAACACTTCAATACATAAAACTAGAGTTATAATCCACAAACAATCATCAATACACAAATCCATCAAACCCAAAGAAAACTACTCCATATATATGGAGAAATTCATCACAAATAAAGTTAAAGTATAGCAAAACGTAAATTCGATCCAAACTCGGGTCTTGAGTGAGGAAGGAATGATGAAATCCTTGTGCTTTTGCTCCTCAAACTCCTCCTTAGCTTCCTTAGGTCGAGTATGTGTCAAAAGTCATGTAATAACGTTTTTCCATATATTTATACCAAGTAGGGTCGGGCCCAGACGAAATCACCTTCTCCTAGCCAAAATTGGATTTTCACTCTGTCAAAATTGCACAGGCGTGCAGCATGGGGCAACGCGCCATGCGGGCCATTAGTGGGGAAATACAGAGAGAGACAACAGAGAATTGCACTAGCACGGAGCCCCACGTGCCGCCCCAGTGGAGTTTTCTCAGAGTACAGATTTTTTGTGCGTTTTGATGTCCAAACTTGGTCCTCGACCCCCGCACACGATCCCAACTTAACCCCTTGGGATTTACTCTGACTTCAAAGCTCCAAGATCGAATTCATTCCATAACATCTATATAGCTCGGAATGACTCCTACAAGGCATAAAACACACAATAAATGCAAAACATTATCAATTAAAGCTCAAACATGAACAAAGTGCAGTGAATTAGAGTACAATAAGCGACTTAAATACACAATTATAGCCTACCATCATATAACTCTCAACTCTAAGTCACCCACTCAATACCTCTCGGTTAGAGATTGATTTTGCCCAATTTGTCTTTTTCAAGTCCAATTGGGTATCAACCAAAGATAAGAGCTCAAGTCAGGTTATTACTATATCTAGGTTGAACCCTTTAATTGAGTTAACCAATCTCTCAATTGACCCAATTCCTTGTTAGCTAAGTTATCCTAGACTAGGTCCCTCTTTCTCAAGTAGAGACTAAGTCAAATATGCATGAATCAATATTTGCAACAATTAACTCTAAAATTGAAGCATGAACTAAGATAAATAATCAACACCCAATCATAAACAGGCACTAAATTAGATACCCATAAGGTTTACACACTAGAGTTGAGTCACAAACCTAGTAAAAGTCTAGCTACTTATAATGGGGTTTGAAGAAAATAAAGAAGAAAAGCTAATTAAACTCATAATGAAATATTAAAATGATGAAATCTAAAATAATATAAAACTTCCGAAAGTAGTAACGATAAACGGCTACAACAAATTCAGATGTTCAAACCTGACCTAATTTTTGAAACACGTCTATTTATACAGGGCTGAAAATCTCGAACAAAAATGCCCCTCGGGAGGTTTTGCGACCGCAAAATTCGATGTGCGGTCCATAGATTACTTCGGCTGGCAGGAAGTGGAGTTCTGCGGCAGCACATTTTTGAACTGCTGCCGCAAATTTCTGTACTGCGGCCGCAAAGAAATCTTCTGTGACCGCACAATTATAGTGCGGTTCGAAATTCTCAAAGGATCCTGACTTGGTCTTTTTGCATACTCTATGATATTTGACTCTTAGCCCAGTTCTGCGGCCGCACATTGCCGAAAGGTTTGCTAAATTTTTCTTCTTCTTTTGTGGCCGCAGATGGAATTCTACAGTCTACATTTTTTTTTTCGCAGCCGCAAAGTTCCTTCTATGGACTGCACATTTGTGCTTCTGCGCCCTTTATTGCCCTGTGCTACAGGGCACTCCTTTTGTAGTCGGATTTCATCTCGGGAGACCAAACTTCCAGCAGTCCTGCAATTTTGCATAATTTCATTAGTTCCGGGAACACAATTCAACACCTTTGGACTAAAACATGAGCTAAAAGATGCTCTAATAAGCAGTCAAAATACTAACTTATCATGCTTCACCCGGAGACCATTGACTCAGAATACTTTGATGTTCTTGTTCTTCAAGTCTAATGCACCGAAAGGTGTCACACCATTAATTTCAAACGCACCACTCCACTTGGATTTTAGCTTCTCGGGAAACATCCTCAAGCTTGAGTTAAACAACAATACAAGATCGCCCACCTTGAACTCTTTGTTCTAAAGGTATTTGTCATGAAGATATTTCATCTTTTTTTGTACAAGGACGAACTCGCATATGCATGGTATCGGAACTCATCCAATTCATTCAAATGTGCAACCCACAAGTTAGCAGCTACATCCCAATCAAGATTCAATTTCTTTAGAGCCCACATTGCTTTGTGCTCTAATTCCACTGAAAGATGACAAGCTTTCCTGAACACTAACCGGTATGGAGACATTCCGATAGGTTTTTTCTAAATCGTCTGATAAGCCCATAATGCATCATCAAGCTTCTTGGACCAATTCATCTGGTTACCATTAACTGTTTTAGAAAATATACTCTTTATCTCCCGGTTGGAGACTTCCACTTGCCCACTAGCTTGTGGGTGATAGGGAGTCGTGACCTTGTGATTAACACCATACTTCCTAAATAAAGTGTCAAAGCTTAATTGCAAAAGTGTGACCTCTCATCGCTTATGATTGCACGCGGACTGCAAAATCTTGTAAAAATATTCCTCTTCAAGAAAGCCACTACACTTCTCGCCTCATTGTTGGGTAAATCAACGACCTCAACCCATTTGGACACATAATCCATCGAGACCGAGATGTAAGTGTTTCCATAAGAGCTCACAAATGGGGCCATAAAGTCAATGCACCAAACATAAAAAATATCAATCTCCAAGATGGTTGTGAGAGGAATTTCAATTTTCTTTGAGATTCCACCGGCTTGTTGACATTCATCTCATCTTTCACCAAATTACTAGCATCCTCGTAAAGTGTTGTCCAATAGAAACCACAACTAAGAACTTTTGCCGCCGTTGTTGCTCCACCATGATGACCACCAATCCAAATATTTATGAAAGGTTCACTCATCTCTCTCAAGAGAATGCCCCAAGTAATATTTCAAGTACCATAGGCTTGCCCCCCATGTAGATAGCCACTAATGTAAGCTCACTCGGCTTGAAAGCAAGTAGGACTTCTTTTGGGATGTAATGTAGGCTTTTGGATTAGGGTCGGATACAATATAGGTGAGTGGTTCCACCCTTTAAGCACTCCATCTTTCATTTCTTAGAGACACTTTCTTTCAATGGGGACTAGAGAGACTTAACATCACTCTTTCTTGATCATTTTTTTTATCCCTTTTTGATTTCTCCGTGTTTGGGATCATTACCTCTTTTTGGATCCATGCAACCCTTCCACTTATTCTCTTTTTGCATTTTTCTTTTTGTTCTTTTCTTTTCTTGCCCTTTTTTTCTCATAGAGATCATTTCTTTTCTCTTTTTGTTCCTTGATACCTTTTTCATGTTCCTCATCTCTCCCCCAAACTTACGTTTTAATCCATTTGTTTCACGAGAGTGTTAAGGAAAGCTCGAGTGCTAAGAGAGGGTCACGACTGAACGGGTAAAGGCTTGTAACATGGTTATCAAATGAGAAAGCTAGAGGCTCAAAGGGGCTGAATAGGGATAATGACATTGGTTGGCAATAGAAAACTCAAACGGGCCAAGGAGAGCCTACAATCACTTCTCAAACCAAGAAAAACTTAGGATTTCGCCTTGAAACACATCTTTTTTCGCTTTCGTCAAGTGTATACTCCAAACACCCCTAGTAACTCCTTGTGAAAATCGACCTCGACTCTTGTTGGGTAATATTCTCCCAATGGCCGTTTCCACTCACTATTGAGTGCGGATTGGATGTGGATCAATTTTTGGCACCGTTGCCGGTGAGTTAAAACGGTGTTAGCTATATATTTGGGTGTGTTTTGGAATATCTTCTTTTCCTTCCGTGCTATTAACTTGTTTGAGAAATCGTAAGTACAACCATGGTGAACAATTAGCTCAGAAATTTACCTTTGAGGGATGTGGACATTGAGGATGATCAAGTTAATGAGGTTCCTCTTGAACCTCAAGCCAATAGAAGAGGCTGAGTGCCTCATGACAACGTTCCCGATCCACCCCAACCTCTACCACGAGCAGCTCCACACCGGGTGTTACCTAATGAAGGATATGCTAGTGAAATAGTCCCTCCCCATATTAGGGTGGGCAACTTTCAAATCACCAATGTGATTCTCACTTTTCTAGATAAACGAGGTTTCTTCACCGGTGATCCAATTCAAAATGCATACAAACATTTGAAGGGGTTAGTGGACATTTACTGGGGGAGAAAACAAACAAATGTCTCCGAGGATGCATTGAGGTTTAGGCTTTTTCCCTTCTCTCTATGGGAGAAATCTTTAGATTGGTTGGAACGTTTGCCGAACCATTCCATTTACACTTGGGATGAATTGGCAGAAAAGTTTATCTCTAAGTTATTCTCTCCTGGGCATATGGCTACACTTCGAGATGAGATTTTGGCATTCAAGTAAGAGCCCGATGAACCACTACACGAGATATGGGAGGGTATAGAACCATGGTCAAGGAATGTCCCAACAATAATATGATGGAAAACATGATTCAAAAAACCTTCTATCGTAGATTTAACACAACCAACCAATGTGTAGTGGATCAACTTGCCGGTGTAATTTTGGATGAAATGGATGAAACATCATCGGCGTGGCAATCCCGGACTAATGTTCCACAAGGTGATCCGAACGTGATCCACCTTTACAAAGAGTTGCATGACCATGGGCAAGCCATTTCCGAATTGACTACCACCATGAATCAACTAGAAAAGGCTCTACTTCAACAAGTGCAAAATCCTAAGCAAGTCAATTCCATGGAAGAGGTGAACATGATGGTAAACAAAAGAAGGACCAAAGACCCACAAGTGAAAAATCGAGTGGAGAATTATGTGCAAGAGGATAGTGGTTTTGATAAACATGATTATTACAATGAACAAGAAGAGGAGGTTCAATATGTGAACAACTTTCAAGGGCAAAGAAACAACTTCCAAGGCCCAAACAAACAACAATGGCGACCTCAAAACAATCAAGGCAATTGGAATTCCAACAACCAAGTAAATTGGAGTGATAGAAACAATCAATAGAATTGGCATAAAAACAACTATCTAGGAAATTAGAGTGGCAATAATAAAGAAAATTTGGGGGGGGGGGGNCCTTATCCTTCCCATGGTCCAAGTTCTTCAAACAATGAGATGGGGCATATTGAGAATATGTTCAAGAAAATGATGGAAAAGAATGCCGATTCGGATGCACAACTTTCTTCACACAACACATCGATCCGTAACTTAGAAGTGCAAATGGGTCAAATCTCTCAAGCTCTAAATTCTCGCCATAAGGGGGAACTACCAAGTCACACGATAGTAAACCCAAAGGGTGGAAACAACACGATGCATGCCATGTCTGTTACAACAAGAAGTGGAAGAGGTGGGAATGCACCCACTTCAAGTCAAAGGCAACTTGTGGATGATGAGCAAGTGGTACAAGATGAAGAGGTCCCGAACAATGTGGTGCAATCAAGTGATGAAGTTCAGATTGATATTGATGATAGTGTGGAAGAGACTCAAGAGGAGGTGAACTCGTCTAGGGATCACATTATTGAAATACTGGAGCCGATAGTTCAAAAGTCTAAGGAAACATTGCCTAAGTCTCCACCTCCATACCCTCAAAGACTTGCCAAGACAAATGGCGAGAATCAATTCAAGAAGTTTTTCAAATGATGAAGAGTCTCTCAATCAATGTGCCATTACTTGAAGCTTTGGAACAAATGTCCGGATATGCAAAGTTTATGAAGGATCTCATTGCAAAGAAGCGGTCAATGAATTTTGAAACCATCAAAGTCACTCATCAAGTGAGTGCAATTGTGCACTCAATGGCTCCTAAGTTGGAAGATCCCGGTGCTTTCAGGATTCCTTTTACAATTGAAAGTGCTGAGTTTGCAAAAGCTCTTTGTGATTTTGGGGAAAGTATAAATTTGATGCCCTATTCAGTTTTCAAGACCTTGTGAATTGGTCAACCAATACCTACCTCTATGAGATTGCAAATAGCCGATCGTACTATGAAGTGACCTTCGGGAGTGATTGAAGATGTCTTGGTTCGTGTTGATAAATTCATTCTTCCGGCGGATTTTGTCATTTTAGATTGTGAAGTTGATTATGAGGTGCCGATTATTCTTGGAAGACCTTTACTTTCTACGGGGAAGGCTGTTGTGATGTTGAAGCCGGAGAACTTACATTCCGATTGGTGATGAAAGAGTGGGTTTCCATGTGTGTATGTCAGTGCAGCAACCAAATAGCAATGAGGTGTGCTCTTTTGTGGATTTGGTGACCGATGTTATTGTTGATGATACAAGTGCTATGATCAAATTGGATGATATGTTGGAGGCCAACTTGCTCAACTTTGATGATGACGAGATGGGTGGCTTCATGGAATGTGTGAACTCTTTGCAAGGAATGGGGTCGTACAACTATGCACCCCGAAAATTGTCCTTGGATCTTGAAAATAGGACAACTCCTCCTACAAAGACTTCTATTAAAGAGCCTCCTACCTTAGAGTTGAAGCCATTGCCTCCACATCTACGATATGAATTTCTTGGTCCTTGTTCTACTTTATCAGTTATTATTTCCTCCTGTTTGACTAATGTGCAGGTAGACTCCACTTTGGCGCTGCTACAAAAGAGGAAGAATGCTATTGAGTGGACTTTGGTGGATATTCGGGGGATAAGCCCCGCATTTTGCATGCATAAGATCAACTTGGAGGAAGGCGACAAACCATCTATTGAACATAAAAGGATACTCAATGAGGCTATGCAAGAAGTTGTCAAGAAGGATATTATCAAGTGGTTTGATGTTGGGGTTGTCTACCCCATCTACGATAGTTCGTGGAATTTTCCGGTTCAATGTGTCCTGAAGAAGGGGGCATGATGGTGGTCACAAATGACAAGAATGAGTTGATCCCTACAATAACGGTGATCGGATGGGGGGTGTATATAGACTATCTCAAGCTCAACAAAATCACAAGGAGGATCATTTTCCTCTTCCTTTCTTAGATCAAATGCTTGATAGATTGGCTGGCCGTGCTTTCTTGATGGGTATTCGACTACAACCAAATTCTTTGTTACATCTTGCATTTTTCGTACTTAAAGTTTTGTCTTCAGCTAATTGACTTACACTCGATGATGAGATTATCTGGAGGTTAGCATATTTATGCTATTTATAACAAGAAATAACTAAGTTCCATGAAGGAAAGGGTACACGAATTAAAGAAAATGAGTTTCGTTGAAGGTTGTAGAATTTGGATAAAAAACGGTCTGAGCTATAATACCCAACACTTATGGACTAGTACCTTGAAAGGTACCATATGATCACGGTAGTATGATGTATATAGTGTATTAAAAATAAGTAGTATTTTCAGTAATTTGAGATAATTTTTAATTATGTGGGTAATTGGTTAATTACCGAGTAACGGGACATTACCTGATTAACTAATAAGAGGATAAAGATCAATAATTCCCACCCCCAAAACGTGGTAGCTAGCAACATTATAAAGAAATGACTAAGAGTCATTCCTTGATTAGGTGTCATAAGGTTACATATTCTTTTCAATTCCAAGAATTCCCAATAACTCTTCAACTTTATGATTTCATTTCTTCAGAATGTGAGCCATTCTTATAACTCCTTCAGCTTTCCATTCTCAAGAACTCTTAAGATCAGATGTTATACCTTAATGCAACGTGATTTCTATAATTTCAACAATTCCAACGAGAATTTTTAGAGTTTTAGCACCGGAGAAATTTTGTGGTTCTAAAGAAGAACGGTGTAACTTTCTCCAAGAATATCATACGGATTTTTCCCTACTCCAGATATGTTACGGCTAAGCTCTTCCTTCATTTTGTCATGATCTCTTCATTACACAAAGTTTGATAACGAGTCATAAAGAAAAATTCATATCCCGAAATTTGCGTATATTTTGCTAGTCTCACATCCCTTTATCGGGACTTCATATTCATTTGAGTATTTCGTTATTCCAGTAAAGAGAGAAGAGGATTTATATATATAGTATTACAATATTTTCATTACCATCGAGCTATAATCAATGGGCAGGCCCCTATTGGGAAACCTTTGATCAGATGGTAAGTTATATACTGAGCCTACTGTGGTCGAGCGCCTATGAGCGAGCCCAGTTTGTCGAGATACAGAGCCTAGTACGACCGAGCGCCTATGAGCGAGCCTACTATGGCAGAGCAGATATATATATATATATACTGAGCCTTATAGGGCCGTACATCTATTTTACTTACTATATTGAGAGAGTTGAGTCAGTATTAGCATGTAAGCATATCTTCAGATTATCTTTGACTTCCAACTACTTGCAGTTATTACATTATCAGTTCAGTTTCAGCTTTCAGTATATTGCTGATGCGTGGCTAGAATCCATAGTTTTAAGCATTATGTACCTTACATTTTATGTGCTTTTGTGAGAAAAAAACGTCATATGTGCATAATAGAGTCTATTTCATGTGTAGGTGAATTGGAGATGGAAGCCGAGTGAAATGGGTGCATAAACGTCAAAAATACGCGCGAGAGTCGAAAAGGAATGATCCACGCCATAGCCGGGTGTTTTGGCCTTAAAGCCTGGTACACCCAGGCGTTAGCTGGGCGTTAAAGCCCAAACGCCAGGCCTGCCCAGGCTATAGCTGCACGTTTGGGGCTTTACGCCTGGGGTCCCTGGTCCGGTCAATTCCGAGTTTTGAAGGTTTTAAGTGTTTCCCGGTTTGAATAGAAGTCTCCTACACGTTTAGGGTTTATCCCAAACATATAAATAGACCCAAAAACATAACTTGGAGGGGAGGATGCCATTTTTGGAGAGAAGATACACACAGGATCATTAAGGAAGCAAAAGATTATCAGTTTTCTTCATCTTATTCTAGTATTTCCATATATGCAACACTTATGCAATTGTTTGATTCTAGCATGAGTGGCTAAACACCCATTATTCTGGGATTGTGGTTTAGCCATGAATTGTTATTCGACTTTAACTTAACCTTGATTATAGTTCACTCAATATATGTTTGTTTCTTCAATTCTGCGTTTAATTGCTTAATTGTTTAGCCAGCAGTTAGGTTCTATATACTATCTATGTTATGCTTGGGAAAGCCGTATATAGATTAGAGAAGAATTGAAGAGAGCGTGATCTTAACCCTTCAGGGGAGCGGATTTGTGGTTAGGATAGGAATATACCTAGTCACCGTGCTTAATTAAACATCGTAATCTTAGTGCGTTCTAATAGATTAATTTCATAGGAATATAGGCGTTAATCTATTGAGAATAGGCGAGTACTTCGGGAGAAGTCTACGAGAGAAATTATCGATTAATTAGCAACCATGAGTGAATAATATGAAAGGGAGAGTTAATTAGAATGCAATACCAGTGGTGAATTGATCAAACCCTGGAATATTTGTCTCTACTGAATATACACAACAATATTCTTGTCACTTGATAATTAGTTAGTTCATAGAATCGTAGTATAAATTAGTTACATTCCTGGATTTATTTTTGGCTTGATTAAATAACAATTAGAGTGATTCAGCAAGTAGTTTACGCAAGTCCCTGTGGGTTCGACATTCGATTTAACATTATATTACTTGCTACGACCACGTATACTTGTGTGTGCGTTTGGAACCAACAAGTTTCTGGCACCGTTGCCGGCGACTTGAATATAAACTACTTTTTAGTTACTTGCTTTAATTGTTTATTTCATTGAGTCTAACGTCACGCGATTATTGCTCTAATCTCAGGAACTTCGAGTGAATGCATAGGGTCAGAAGCCAGGATAGACTTGACAGCTTCGATCCCAAACCTGAGAGATCATTTCACAGGAGATTGTGAAAGCAAGAGATACAGACAATATTCAGGAGTTCATCCGATTTCCTGTGAACATGGCAGAGGAACAACACATGGCTTTTCAGAGGTGGCAATGCCCAGTATTGCTAATGTCACCTCCAGCATCGTGAAGCCCAGAATCTTTGGGCACTTTAAGCTGAAACAGAGCATGATCCAACTACTTCATGCAAACGGGCAGTTTCTAGGTCTTCCACACGAGGATCCACAGCAGCACATTCTAAACTTCTTGGAGATTAGTGATACTTATATCACTAACAGGGTCACGCCAGATTATGTGAGGCTCACGCTTTTCCTATTCTCTATATTGGGCGAAGCAAAGCGATGGTTGAAGGCAGAACCAGCTAATTCCATCACAACATGGAATGATCTGGCGAGAAAATTCCTGGAAAGGTTCTTCCCTTCAGGAAAGACTGTAAAGATCAGGAGTGAGATAGTCTCCTTTAGATGTAAAACAGGTGAATCGTTATATTCAGCATGGGAAATATTCAAGGGTCTACTTAGAGACTGTCCTCATCACAATCAGACAAACGAGGTGTTAGTTCACACTTTCATTGAGGGACTCCATCTGCAAACAAAAATTATGGTAGATGCAGCAGCCGAAGGTCAGGTTTTGGAGAAGAATTATGATGAAATATTTGCATTACTGAATAAATTCTCCAAAAGCAATCCAGACTGGCAAGGTGAGATGGGGAGAAATGTGGTTCAAAATTCACCAGGGGTTCTTGAACTAAATGTGGTTTCAGCATTGTCAGCACAGATTTCCACATTGACTAACCAAGTCAATCAGATGAACCTGATCATTAACAAGCAACAATCTCAACCAGTGCAACAGGCCCAACCAGTGCAACAGATTCAGGTATTTTGTGAAGTCTGTGGAGAGGGTCATTCGAGCGATTTATGCCCAGTCAATCCAGAGTCTGTCTGCTTTGTGGGTAACTCAAATAGGGGACAAGCAAATCAATGTGAAAACACCTATAACCCCAACTGGAGAACCCACCAAAACTTCTTTTGGGGTGGAAATCAAAGCACTCATAATAACTACAGGCATCCAGCACCTCAACATCAGTACAAACCACCTCACGCTGAACCATCAACAAGCCTTGAAGAGATTATGAAGAGAATGATGAATGACCAACTTGCTTTTAATCAGAAAATAAAGGGTAATCACCAAGCCCAGATTGTAGCGATGAGAAACTTAGAACGTCAAGTGGGGCAACTCGCCAGTTCTCAAAATACCCGACCAACATGAGCTCTTCCAAGTGACACTGAAGCTAATTCTAAAGCATTTGTTAATGTTATATCATTGAGGAATGGGAAGAAATTGGAAGAAGTCCAGTCCAAGTTGAGAAAGAATGTAAATTTTGATGAGAGACCAACCACTATTGAATCAACATCAGACAACCTGAAAGAATCAGATGAGCCAGAAAAGGAGGAGGTGGTTGAGCAACCCCCACCATTTGTTGCGAGGCCACCCCCTCCATTCCCTCAAAGGTTGCAAAAGGTGAAAGATAATGCAGCATACAAAAAGTTTCTTGACCTCTTGAGCAGGTACAAATCAATATTACACTGGTAGACATTCTGCAGGAGGTGCTCAAATATGCTAAATACATCAAGGATATTGTGGCCAATAAACAAAGGCTGACTGAGTTCGAAACCGTGGCACTCACTGAGGAAGTCAGCTCAAGATTTTCAAAGCAAGCTACCTCAGAAATTAAAAGATCCGGGTAGTTTTACTATCCAAATCTCAATTGGTAAGCATGTAGTCGGGCGAGCTCTGTGCGATCTTGAGGCAAGTATTAATTTGATGCAGTTATTTGTGTTCAAGCAGTTGGGGTTGGTTGAACCACGCCCAACAACAGTGATTTTACAATTGGCTGATCGGTCCCTTGCTCATCCTGAGGGAGTAATTGAAGATGTGCTGGTTCAGGTGGGATCCTTCATATTCCCAGCTGATTTCATTATCTTGGACTATGGGCCTGATCTGTAAGTCCCATTTATTTTGGGGCGTCCATTCCTAGCTACGGGCCGAGCTATCATCGATGTGTGTGAAGGAAAAATGACAATGCGAGTTGGTGATCGAGTGGAGGTGTTTAATGTTTATAAGGCACTCAAGTTACCTGTCCACTATGAAGAGCTATCCATGATTATTATAGTGGAAAGCAAATCGGAGTCAATGGTTCCCTATATGAATCCTATTGACCCTCTTGAGCAAGTGTTGGTTGGGGATGAAGAAGACTGTGAAGATGAAACAAGGGGAGACATTGAGAAATTTCTTGAAGTGTCCTGCAGTTACCTCCACGGGCTAGGAAAATTTGAAGAGTTGAACAAGCCTGTTACTCTAACCCTTCCTAAGCCATCTATTGAAGAGGATCCAACGCTGGAACTCAAACCTCTTCCAACACATTTACGGTATGCCTATTTGGGGAACTCTAAGACATTGCCCGTGATCATCTCATCCAGCCTGACCAATATACAAGAACGAAAATTGCTTAGGGTACTTCGTGAGCACAAAAAGGCGATTGGGTGGACCATTGCAGATATTAAAGGTATCAGTCCATCGTTTTTCATGCATAAAATCTTTTTGGAAGATGGAAATCGCCCGAGTGTTGAGAAACAAAGGAGGCTGAATCCCATCATGAAAGAAGTCATAAAATTGCTAGATGCAGGTATCATTTTTCCTATTTCTGACAGCAATTGGGTGAGCCCGGTTCAATGTGTACCCAAAAAGGGAGGTATAACCGTGATTGAGAATGAGAAGAATGAGCTAATTCCTACCCGCACTGTCACGGGTTGGAGAGTTTGCATTGATTATCGAAGGCTCAACAAAGCAACCCGCAAGGATCATTTTCCACTCCCATTCATTGATCAAATGCTGGACAGATTAGCAGGGCATGAATATTATTGCTTTCTGGATGGGTACTCAGGTTACAATCAAATTGTCATATGCCCAGAGGATCAGGAGAAAACCACATTTACTTGCCCTTACGGCACCTTCGCCTTCAAGCGAATGCCATTTGGTCTTTGTAATGCACCACCCACCTTCCAGAGATGCATGATGGCTATTTTCACTGACCTGGTTGAAAAATTCGTAGAGGTATTCATGGATGACTTCTCAGTCTTTGGGTCATCTTATGATGATTTTTTGAAAAATCTGATCATGGTGTTGGCCCGTTGTGAAGAAACGAATCTGGTGTTAAATTGGGAGAAATGTCATTTTATGGTGCAGGAAGGCATCGTTTTGGGTCATAGAGTATCTATAAGTGGCATCGAAGTTGATAAGGCAAAAGTGAAGGCAGTTGAAAAACTAGCTCCACCAATTTCATTGAAGGTCATCCGGAGTTTCTTGGGACACGCAGGATTTTATAGGCGTTTTATTAAAGATTTTTCTAAAATTGCTACTCCATTGTGCAGGTTGCTGGAAAAAGATGTCAAGTTCAATTTTGATGCACCCTGCCTGAAGGCATTTGAGGAGCTCAAGATGAAATTGGTAGCTGCCCCCATAATTGTTGCACCTGATTGGTCAGTACCATTTGAACTTATGTGTGATGCAAGTGACCATGCAATTGGGGCAGTTCTAGGACAAAGGAAAGACAAGGTGTTTTATTCCATCTATTATGCGAGTAAGACCCTCGATGATGCACAACAGAATTACACCACCACTGAAAAGGAGATGTTAGCTGCGGTGTGGGCCTTTGAAAAATTCTGGGCATACTTGGTGGGCACGAAAGTTATTGTCCACACAGATCACACAGCAATCAGGTATTTATTTATAAAGAAAGAATCTAAATCTAGATTGATGCACTGGGTTCTATTGTTGCAGGAATTTGATGTGGAGATAAGAGACCGCTAGGGCACTGATAACCAAGTAGCTGACCATATGTCAAGGCTAGAAAATTATGATCATGTTGAGGAGGGTGGAGATATTAAAGAAGTCTTTCCCGATGAGAAACTTTTTGCTATAACCCAAGACCCTCCTCCGTGGTATGCCGATTATGTTAATTATCTGGTGAGTGGGGTACTTCCTCCGGAAATAGAATCTGAAGCAAGGAAGAGGTTCTTACGCGATGTAAAATTTTACTACTGGGATGAGCCCTACCTGTACAAAGAATGTGGTGATCAGTTAATGAGGAAATGTATTCCTGATATAGAAGTGGAACTGGTGTTGTATGATTGTCATGCATCACCATATGGAGGCCATCATGGTGGCGATCGAACATCAGCGAAAGTACTACAATCTGGTTTCTTTTGGCCAACGCTATTCAAAGATGCCCACACATTTGTTAAAAAGTGTTACCAGTGCCAGAGAATAGGAACGATAACAAGGAAGCACGAGATGCCTTTGAATAATATCTTGGAGGTAGAGATTTTTGATGTATGGGGGATAGACTTTATGGGTCCATTCCCATCATCCAGGGGAAATAAATATATTTTGCTGCCAGTTGACTATGTGTCAAAATGGGTGGAGGCAATTGCATTGCCGACGAATGATGCCATGGTTGTCGCTGCATTTGTGAAGAAGAATATATTCTCCAGATTTGGTACTCCACGCGCCTTGATTAGTGATAAAGGAACCCATTTATGCAATCGGTTGTTGAATAACTTTTTATCTAAATATGGGTCTGTCATCGAGTTGCAACAGCATATCACCCTCAAACAAGTGGACAAGCAGAGGTATCCAATAGAGAAATCAAGCAAATACTAGAGAAAATGGTAAGTGTGAACAGGAAATATTGGGCTGCTAAGTTAGATGATGCGTTATGGGCATACAGAACAGCGTACGAAACACCAATTGGGGCATCACCGTAAAAGCTGGTCTATTGGAAGGCATGTCACTTGCCCGTAGAGCTTGAACACAAGGCGTATTGGGCCATCAAGAAGCTAAACATGAACCTTGAAGCCGCGGGTGAGAAAAGATTGCTACAGTTGGATGAATTGGATGAGTTCAGGTTGCACTCATACGAAAATGTCAAACTTTACAAAGAAAAGACCAAGAGATGGCATGACAAACATATAAATCCGCGTCATTTTGAGCCAGGCCAACATTTATTATTATTCAATTCTAGGCTTAGACTGTTTCCTAGGAAGCTGAAATCGAGATGGTCAGGCCCATTTGAGATAGTGAGAGTCACCCCATATGGTTCACTTGAGTTGCGAGCTATACATGGTGAAAGAAAATGTTTAGTGAATGGACATAGAGTCAAACACTATTGGGGTGGTACCATAAATCTTGAGAAGACCAAAGTCATGCTCGCTGATGAGTGAGGCGAGATTCTACGTCGTGCCGTGATGTTAAATCAGGCTCTTCATAGGAGACAACCTATTGACTTGTTGTAATCGTCGTTCCACGACATTAACTAAGGCCCTTATTGGGAGGCAACCCAATGCTTAGTTAAATCTTAGCATAGCTAGAAGTAGTTCGTGTAATTATAGGTATTAACGAGCTTGCGAGTGCATTCGGGTGAAAGGAGCAGTGTGCTAGCATGACGGGAAGTGAGGCTAAAGCCAGGGGCACTGGGTGTTAAGCCCCAAACGCCTGGCTAAGGCCAGGATTAACCAGGCGACAAGCCCCTAACGCCTGGAGAAACGCCAGGAGGCACCAGGCGACAAGCCCCTAACGCCTGGCTAACGGCAGGTTAGTCTGGGCGTTTCACCTCTAACGCTTGGCTAACGCTAGGGTGCCTGGGATTTATTACTAAAACGCACACCTAATGCCAGGTAAGTTCCCTCTTCTTATTTTTACATCTCCCAGCTCTCTCTCAAGCAAGGGTTTACTCCCAAGAACACAACCAACAACGATTGTCTCGCACACTCACACAAAAACACATAGATTAACACACACATATTCACTCACACAACACCCACAACACACACAAATCTGCACAAGTTAGATTTCAGGGTTCACTTCATCCGATTAACACACATCAATCGTTGAGGTATAATTCTATTCCTATCCTTTGTTACTTTGAATTGGGTGTTAAAATTATGAAAGGTATAGCCTTGATTCATGGTGATTCTTTATGGGTTTATGCAATTCATGGTCATATTGTATTATGTTGTGAATCCCAATCCTCGAAACCCTTTAAATATGGGCTGAAATTGTGAGTTAAGTGGTATTATGGAACCCCACCCAGATGTGGGTACATGAGGAAGTCCCTCAAGTCCATAAGAGCTCCCATGGCAATGTGCTAGCCAAGTGCTCGATGTAATGCCTCAATGGAAATACATATCCCATTTGGAGCCCAAGTCTCCGGGAAACAAACCACTAGTGTCATGCATCTTGAACTCCATGAAATTTTAAGTGTGAAGAGGCTCACGAGAAGCCTTATGTGTCAACTATTTCTAAACGTGCCAAGGTGAAGTCTGAGTAACCTTGGAAAATTGGGAAAGCTTATAGTACACACTTTGTGACACCCACTAACTACTGATCATTCGTGCAGGGTAAACGATGCTACCCAGAAGAGCCACAGGCAAAGGAAAGGCCACGTCTTCAGCCCCAGCGAAAAGCAAAGCAAAACCCCCCACAACCTCAGAAGAAAAGAAAAGGGGGAGATGCTACTTCCAGTATGACTGGTGAGGAAGCAGCAGTTGCTGTCGCTACTATGAGACAACAACCTGTTGGTCAACGGGAATATAGTCTCAAAAACATACCAGTACAATCCAGGAAATGGTATGCACGCTGCAAACCCAAGCATGTTCACCCTGAAGGGGCCATTAAGGAAGGGAGCCTGAGAACAAAATTCCCAGCAATTTGGTGGAGCATCCATGAGTTGGGTTTAGGATACGTGTTCAGGCACAATGGTCACATCATCCTTAACTTAGTCTGGGAATTCTATGCAGGGTTTGACCCTCAGGACAAGGAAGGATTGGTGCCAATTCGTGGGCACTTGGTGGATTTTTCGGCCAAGGCCATATGCGATTTTCTAGGGGCACCAAATGTTTCGGTGGAGACTCTAGAGAAATTCATCCGCCATCCCAACTATAGAGAGGTGAAGCACACACTTTGTGGGGTTGAGTCCAGGGCTTCTTGGATTCGGGATAGATCCACAAATCGCCATAAAAGGTTTCCCAAGAAGAAAATGAAGGCTGAAACCCAAGTGTGGATTAAAGTGATAAATGCAAGGATACTACCATGCAACCATGACACCTTAATCAACCGAGAGAGGATTTGTGTGCTCTACTTCCTCATGACGGGGCAGAGAGTGAATTTGGGCCATCTGATGCGCTATCAAATGGGGTTGGTGCATTCGAGCAATATAATTGATCGAATACCATTCCCAAATTTCCTAACTCAGTTCCTGCTAAATGAGAATGTAGCGGTTGATCCCAACTTTGACCATACCATTGATCAACTCGCACGAGAGACTGATATCACTGGCTTAAGACTGAAAGAAGAGTCTTCACTGACCAATGCAGAGCGCAATGTGCGGGATGATAGCTTCATGGCCCATCTTTATGGGATGATGGATTTGCAGTTGCGAATAGGAGGTCGGCCAGCGTCAGTTGAAGAGAGAGATGAGTTGGATCAAAGATAGCCTCTCAATGCTCACGCTCAGCAGATGATTGGAGTAGGAAAGGGATACAGGCTCCCATATAATGAGGATATCAACACACCTGACGACTCTGATGCAGAGCCGATGCGTTCAGATGAGGAAGATGATGGAGAAGATGAACATGAGAAGGAATGGATAGATTCAGATGATGAGGACGCTGAATGATCAGGGAGTTTCTTGTACCTTGCTTCTATTACTTGTTTTGTCTATATATTATGCACTGGGGACAGTGCATGAATTAAGTGTGGGGTGTTGTACATACGTATTGTGAAATTGTTGGATCGTATGTTGTAGTTTTGTATTCATGATAGTAAATGATTTTTCTTTTAAGTTTTGTAGTGTTTTCGTTTTGTTTTAGATATAAATATGTGGAATTTTCCCGACGATGGATCTCCTAGATAGTTCTCTTAAGGGAAGTAAGTCTAAAGAAAATACCAAAAAGATTTTTGTTTTAGGTAGTGTACTAATCCCCCCTTGGTTTTTCTTTGAACCACGGTTCTTTTCCAAGGATGTAACTTGAACCGGGTACTTTAAATTATTATTTTTTTCTAGAGTAGTTAGGAAGAAATTAAGTGACAGAGAAATACCCTATGACATGTTTGATGCCGGCATATTAGGTTATAACATACATTCTGCTTTCCCTTATATTTGGTTTGACATGTGATGCCTGAGTAAAAATAAATAGCCTAACTTGGGATGCCTTAGCTCAGTTGTTTGACTTGTATGCTACATAGTGCAATAGTGCTTAATTCTCTCAAATTTGTGTGCTTTCTTGACTTGCGAGTTGAATAAAACCGTTGTGATTGAGTCATGTGCAATGTGTGAGTAAGATTTAGTGATTTTCTATGCTATCCTGTGTAGTCTAGAACTTGTCCCGTGTGTTAATCGAAGCGAAATTGTAGGTTGTGCTAGTCCAGGGGATGACATAGACATTTTCTTGCTTGATCAAGGATGTGCTTGTCACATAAGAATTACATTGTCATTGCTAGCCCCTTTGAGCCTTTTGACCTTTTCTTTGGTACCCACATTACAAGCCGTATCCCTATTTTGTTCTTAAATCGATATTTTTTCACCTTTTCCTCCTAAGGCACTTAGTCGCTAAAATAAGTAAGGTGGGATATTGGGGAATAGTT
>ML301385.1:0-47661 GCA_005239505.1 Nicotiana paniculata
AAATTAATTGATTTATTGGGATTTTTATAGGACGATATGACGAGTAAAATCACATGCTCACAGTGAGTACCATGTCAGGGTTCCCCCGGTTAGGGTTTCGTCGAACTTCTTCAGCACTACCGATGACACTTTCTCTTTGGTGAGGTCGTTGCCTTTCACTGCATTGGACGATTTGATCTTCAGGGTCCATTGTGCCATCATATATTTTAAGTATGGAGGCATCTTGAATGTTTTAGGTATAACATGTGGTGCAACCTCATTGCTATATGGTTGTTCCACGAACTGTCTGATATCCCGTTTTGGCAGGAATTTGGGGCTCCTGGTATCTTATCTACGCTCTCTTGGTGTTCCCTCATTTGGTCGCGGAGTGCTTTATTCTCGTTCTCCATTTCCTCCATTTTTCTTAAAATGGCAGTGAAGGCATCATTACCTGCATCATTAACACTATGAGTGGTACCTGCTGGGGGAGGAGCGTGCTGCTCGCTGGTTATCATCGTGATGTCGACTCGTGCATTGTTTCTACTCGCCCCTTGAGCGGGTTTGCCGAGTATACTGTTCAGTATACTTGTCAGCCATGTCTCTACTAATTTTTTCACTGCTGGTGGTGCTTCTTTTGTTGTGGACATGGAGGCTTCTTTCCCATGAGAGGCGGTAATGTTGCCACGAGGGGAAGGTGAATCACTTCGCCTAGGTGAAACGCTTGACGTCACATTCTCCTCGTCATCTCCGTTAACCTCATTGATGGTGCTTAGGAGGTTAGCAGTGAGGCCTGCTACTGCCTTCAGAGTCTTTCTTCTCCATTTCCTGCTATGCTAGGTTGTGCAAGCAGGAAAAAGAAATCTCTGCCATTTTTTTTAGATCTTGAAGAAACTAAAGTTTTAACTAGAACTTCCACATATACGGCGCCAAATTGTTTGACCAAAAGTATTAAACTTTTTGTTAAATCAATTAAAAACAGATGATAACGGGCAAATCCTTTTTAAACATAATAAATCTTAGATCCGAGATTATTAAATGTCAATAATATGAGACAGCATTCAAGGCAATTGAATACCTAGGGGGTATTTAATGATTGTCAAAGAATGAGAGAATATAATGGTAAGCAATAAATATGATAAATGACAATAAATGTAAATAGGAAAAATGATTCACCCAAATGTTGAATGATGTGTATGATTCCTCCTTCTGACAACAACGTGCAATAACTAAATATGAAAATGGACAAAGTGTTCTTGGATCGTGTGAGTGGAAAAGTAGAATAAACAACAAAATCAATTACAGTAGCAAGACAAGCTTTCGTATATTCTCCCAAGAGTCAACTTCTTACAAGTGTTCTTATCAGAAAGTTCAATCCGTCTTTTTTCCCTATTTCTTATTATTTATAAGGGATATTCCTAGAAAACTCTAAAAAGTACATCCAGGGGAATATTCAGTTGAATATTCCTTTTAGTGATTCTAAGACTATCCTAGTCATTACTACTTTGCTTCTCTACTCGACCTCGATCTTGATATCTTGCTTGGCAACTCTTCGCTATAAGATCTTGCTCGATCTCGATCATAACTCGTTCATTCGCATTTGCTGAACCTGATCGAATTTTGACCCATACAATATCAGGGTTGTAGCTTAGTTTATTTCAGATTTACTATGTCATTCACATTGATAAGGAGTACTAACGGTCCAAACTTGAGGGTTGTAAATGCAATAACTAAGAACTTCAATGGTTAAATATTTCCATTATGTATAATGTATGTAATGAATAAAATATAGTTTCGACTAGATCTTGATTTGATTAAAAGAAGACAAATCAATTAAGACCACTTAGTTTTTTAGGGCCAAAATTCGTCAAGCTATTGGTTTCGTTGTGCTTGTCTGCTACTAGAAAGATCCTTTTTCTGTTCCTATAATGAGCTTCTTTAAACAAAATTAGTTTGTCCTAGAACATTAAAAGACGTGACACTATTTTACTATTTATCCTAAGTTTGAGTTAACGATAAAGTAATTGGAAAAAATGGTTTTTTACTACTAAAGTCTGAACTAAGTAAAATTGCGACAAGATTAACCAGATTGTTGAACAGAAAAATCTTCATTGAAATCCTGAGCTTCCACAAAATGGGGGAACACACACATGCCTATTTGGATTTGTGCAATAATATAAAAGATTATCTCTTTTAGTATAGCTCGTGTTTTATCTATTGGACCCCTCGATTAATTAGATGCTTTTATTGGGAATGTAAACTCCTTGAAATCAATGAAATTAAAGCAATCTTTAACTCACAAACTGAGAAAATGTAACGTAGTTTCCTTTATATATTTATGTTGCTCCTTAATTATATTTTGCTGGCTTTTAGTTATGTTATGCAGGTTATATATTATAACGATTGTCATAAGATATATTATAATTCATGGATTATTAATTATTACATAATGAATAATAAGACATAAATTATACAAAAATGCAACTAATTAACTTTATTTTTCTACCATTAAAACGTATTTATTGCAAATTCTATCCCACAAAAGCGACCACTGTATTAGGATGGTAGTTGTAATAGTAGTGTAAAGTTCATTTCTAGAATATAAACAATATTCTATTACTAATATAAGTTTTTTTTATATTATTAGGATTCTATACGGCAAATAAAACGTGCTTTAAGTGCGGGAAAATATTTTCTTGATTAGAACAGGGTGATGTTTGTGTCTTGTGCTGGTATCTTGTTTAATTACTGCTTAAAAAGATCACTTATATATGCTAATTAGATTAAGTCATGATCAAGATATTATATTTGAAAGGAGAGGTAATGACTGATTTTACAGATTACAAACAAATACAATTGAGCTTCATAAAAAGCAGTCTGGTGCACTAAGCTTCCACTATGCGCGGGGTCCGGAGAAAAGCCGGACCATAAGGATCTATTGTACGCAGTCTTACTCTGCATTTTTGCAAGAAGTTGTTTTCGCGGCTCGAATCCGTGACCTCCTAGTCACATGGCAGCAACTTTACCGGTAGATAAATTGAGTTTCATAGCTCTCGTTTATTTGCATGACAAGCTTGCCACGCACTCAAAATAGATAAATTGAACTTGTAAGATGGGAAAAGTGACGAACGGAAATGAGAAAAAAATGCAATCCATAAGTCTAAAATGTAGAAATTCTATTTCAGTACTATTCATTATTCAGGCCACAAATTGTGAAAGAGAAACGTCTTTGAAATATATAGAAAATCAGAAATCTATATATCCCAAGACAAGTATATAAACATAAACCATAACATTGACAAATGAAGAAATGACATACAGTTTTCAGTGGTTAAGATTTCTATCAGTGGACAACAACATCCTAATTTCCTACTATTAGGTTTCAAAAATCAAACTTAGTAGATAAGACTATCAAGAACAAAACGCAACCACTACGGACTTTCTATTTTGGCATTTTTTTTCTCCAAGTAAATTGTTTTAGAAATAATTGATGATTAGTCCCAAGAGTCAAAATAATTGAACTGCCTATGTAGGGGGAAAAAAATATATATATATATATATATAAAGGTTAGTACAGGATAAGTTACATTGTTTCCTTGATACTATATATATATATATATGTATATTCCAAAATAATCCAAGTTAATTGCATGAGCCACAAGAAAAAATATCAATGCTTGAAGCTTCGTCTTCTATATGACCTTACTTTTCTTTCTACCCTGTTGGTTGTTGTGTTTAAAAAAGGCAAAGATCAATCACTTAGCTTGCGCAGTCGAACTTATCTATATATTTTATAGCCGCAAACTGTTATAAAATTTATAAATTTTTTGCATATAACATACAAAAATATATATATATATATATATATAAAAATATAAAAAAAAATATTTTTTAATTATTATTCTGAAAGCGATTATACGATACCATTTTAAGTTTAAATACGTAAAAAATAGCCAATGATAAATGGATGAAATCCTCTTGAAGGGGACCACAGGAAATCGACAAATAGTTGTTTGCTTCCAACAATTTTGTCAAGGGTGGTGTCATGCAATAGAATATTACAGTAATAACATTTAATTTGTCCAAATAACGAAATTAAAACTCCCATCTCTACAATATCCTCCCCACCCCAGAACCACTTATGTTGAAACTTGAAAGGACACGACCAAACTTCCCATTGATGATTTGTTTATAGCCTTTCACACTTCACTAACTTAATCACTTGAGCTCAGCAAGTTATGGATCCCAATTGATAATCTATTTTCTTGATTATTCTCAAAACTAATATATATCTGCAGGACACTTTTGCATTTGATGCTAATGTATTTATTTTTTTTTTAATATAAAGTTGCCCAAACAAACGTCTAAGTTGTGTTGTATTCAAAAAAGCGCAAAAGGGTGGTTAGGCCTGACCTCGCAAAATACTACAACGGTGATTCAATCACCCCAAAAAACAGACAGGAGGTTCATATATATATACACCCTCTTTCCTAAGCCCTATGAACAAAATTAACTGACAAAGAAATTAGATTTTTCATACTTTGTCCTTATACTAGGAAGTTGCCATTTATCAAGGAGAACTGGTCCTTTTGCGTTGTTGGGCAATTCTTGGAGTGCACGATACACCCTTCTTTGATTTGTTGTGGTAGCCAATTTAGCAAGACAATCCGCTACCTGATTCCCTTCTCTGAAATAATGTATGATTGTAGGCTTGTGTTTGTTTAATAATGAGGAAAACTCTGTCTATTACCTTTTTAATCTTCATATTGTTAGAATATGCATGCGTGAGCATATCTACTATGATATTTGAGTCCGGTTCAATAGAGAAATTAATGTACCCATTCTGACAACACCATTTCCCTCCAAACTCTGATGCTAATGTATTAGATAGACTCTTTAGTTTCTTTACTTTTCTGTCTATGTAATGTAAGAAGGAATACGATTTAAGTTATATACATCAGAAGCATAACGATTATTTATGCTAGTAGTATAATTTAACCTATTATACACCAGGTTAGTTATGTTATTAATCATTATATTTACCAAGTTACCAATAATGCTTATTGTGAAGATTATATATAATTATCTTATAAGTGATTTGATTGTGTAAATATTTTTTACGCTTTCGATATATAAAATTTAAACTCTAAAATGCCAAAATGATACACGATTGCTTGACATTCATATATATATACATACATACATATTGGTGCATAAATTAAGCTCCAATAGGCAGTGAATAAAACACTTCATGATCAGGAAACACAAGAATGTCAACTTTACGAGGTCATATGCTTCAAATAGTTGTTGTAGTTGGATCTGATATATATTATAAACAATAGAAAGGGCACCAAGTAATGAAAATCCTACAATCTTTTACCTACCAAAATGAACCTATTGTAATAATTAAATGGTGCACCACTAGTTAAACTTATAATGTGAGGTTATCAAGTATATATATGTACATTATTTCCACAAACAGAAGTACTACAGTACGTGTCATCGTGTAATTAACTAATTTGATACCATAAAATAAAATGCAAGCTTGTAAATTTATTAACAAGCATGTCGATCTTTCTTGTGTCCTGGGAATTTGTTTTACTTGCTCAATCTTGATATTATCTGCATAGAAAACTAGACATGACAAACAAACAAGCACACACATACACGCACACAAGGACTACATTTCTAGATGAAAAGTAAAACCTGGTCGAAAATCTGTCCTTAAAATCAGAAATATTGAGGTCTAGTCTCAATTGGATCAAGTTCAGTATTTTGNTTCCTGAAAAAATCCTAAGGGGAATTTCGACAAAAACTTATAAACAGAACAAAAAAGAATAAATTAAAGAAAAGGAAAAAGAAGTTTAATAAGTAACAATATATAGAAGTAGTTCATAGAAATTTGGCTTCCATTAATGGGATAGAGTTTTGTTGCCTTATTTGGAATTTGACACGCCTAATTAGTTCAATTATCATATGTCATTAGAACCATCATTGTGTTTTAGTACTAGAGTAAGAGTTAAAAAAGGAATTAAGAAGATAATCGACAGTAAAAATAAAGATACAGAATTACCTGAGATAAATCAATGTGTATATATATATATATATCCTTGAGAAGTGAAGCTCAAATGAAGCCTTTTAATTTGTTTCTGTGTATTGTTGGTGAGTGATTGAAGCTGCTAGATGACCTGATGGAACCAAACCTATGAAAGCTATGTATATTCTCTTTCAAGAAAAATTTGCATAATTCCATTTTCTGTTCTAAATCACTTCAATCTAGCTAATTAAGTTCAAACCCAAAACAGGAAAAGACCTCAAGATTTTAAGAAAAAAATGGACTTTCCTTTATTTTTAGTAAGAAAATATATATAGAAAGAAATGGAGTTTGTTCGTACCAGATCATGCTGGCAGCTTCAACCTCTCAAAAACCAACATACAAATATATAACAAGAATGGATTCAAGAAAGAGCAAATAATGAAGAAAGGGTAATAGTCTATTTGAGGAAGCATTTTAAGGTATATAAGAATGAAGTGGGGCTTTTGCCGTTGGGCGTGGGTTTTATTGATGCCCTATGGCTGATTGCAACACAAAACACACACACACACACTCACAACAAGCATGCATGCCTTGGGTCTTGCAGAAAATGGTTGGATGTCCCTCGTGATTCTCCCATCCATCTACTACTCCTATATATATATATATATATGCCCCTCTCTTTACCTTTTCCTTTTCCTTTTCCTCCCCTTGTTTGCACTTTTGTCACTATATAGAGGCTTTTAATCATGATTAATTATTCAAAATTTAAACTTGGTGAGTTCTGAGCTTGAAAGAGTATAAATTATATTTATTTTTGTGTATATATATATACCAACAAGGGTTGTGGTGGAGTGGTAAGTACTCCTTCATCCTTAACCACAGGTCTTGAGCTCGAGCCCCTAGGTATATGGAGTCGTCTTTGTTAGGGAGCGCTTTAATTATTTTCAATGTGAGACTTTCCGACGCGAATCCGGATTAGTCGGACCCCAATAGGTACCGAATATAGGGTAAGAAATCAAAATAAATAAATATATATATGGTTCGATCTCGTAACAATAAATTCTATAGAAGTCATTGTTGGATCCATCCATTAATTGGTTTTGGCTAGTTTCTTACAGCTGTTGACATTGACTTATTGCCTCCTTGCCTGAACGTTTATTTTTCTATTATTTTCTCTCCTTTTCCCTGTCCTCTTCTTCCTTTCTCTAGCTTCTAATTGAGTAATTCTTTTTTTTTCAAGACTAATTATGTAATTTAATTTAAAGGAAATGGGAGAGAGGGACCACAAATTAAACTTGTATGTGTTGTATAAAACTACCCGTCCTATGTTCTAACGAGCTTGCTTAAATAGACAAATTAGGTTAAGTGGTCCACATTTTGATTAATTATTATTAAAACTAAAAGGTAACTGTGCTATAGTAGATCTGAGTGAATTGCAAATTTGGACCACAAAGTTTATGTGGTCTTCTGTTTTAGTCCCCTTAACAATTAGGGGTATTTGGTTTGACGTATTATTAGAGAAATAATTTCTCTATCAAATTCTTCATTATTACATTGTTTAGTTGCTATTTTTAACCATGATTCATGTATAATTTGTTGCGTCAATCAAACAACGTGTGCACAAATGACTCTCATTTTTGCGTTTATTGCAAATACTTATATATACTTTTCTGAATTAATCCAATGCACTAATTCTTGTTCACAAAGAAACTTCACACAATATAGGAAACCCTAGCTAGATTTTAATAATTGATCAAAATTATTCTCCAAATTATATAGTTATGAGTTAATATACAAGTAGGGTCAACTGCAAGACAAGCCAACATAATGCATGTGCTGAAGTCAAAACATTTAATAGCAAACGTGAAATATCCCAAAAAAAAAAAAACGACGATTAAAATATAATATTGTCTTAACAAGTACGATTAATAATTAACTCTAGGTGATTTTCGCTCTAGTTATATTAATTATTCTACGACGATTGTTTCCCATAAGTTACTATTATTAGATCTTTGCTCTAGATGGTACATGTACTGAAAAATATCGTTCGTCCTTTCATCAAGTTGTACTGGTGACAAGATTATGAAACCTAAAAAGAGGAAAACCAGATTCATTAAAGAATTATCCCTTAAAATGAATTCACTGCAGAAGAAAACCATTACGGCACATGATCAGTCCGTTGGAATTCTGAAGTATTTGATGGATGTTTCAACCAACAACAACTGTAATATCTTGTCAGTTTTAAAAATGCTATTTTTCACTGGTGAAGAAAGATTGTAAAAAATTGTCGAAAATTTCATCGAAAATAATTTTGGTGGGAGTGTGATAGAAAAAAATTAACCTGAACGGTTTTTCAACGGTCTAAGAGCTAGTATTCTATGCTTACTTTATGCTTTGTGTTGTTTGCTTTATTGTTTTATCATGAGGAAAGCTATATCATTAAGGTGATAGTTCTCAACTGAGGCAGATCCATACTTCGAAGTTTATGAGTTTATGTAAAAATCTCAAGTTATCAATAGGGTTCACAATCAAATATTTATAGATATTTAATAAAAAATTTAATATATATATATATAAATTGTGCAAACACCACAGAGTTCCCCGGAACCCGCACGTTATCTTCTAGATCCGCCACTAGTTCTCAACGACCTAACAAGCACAAATAATTTGACAACTGATGGAGCCAGAAATTTTAACAAAGAAATTCAAAAAACACTATGGTCTACAATAAAATTTATATAATAATAATAATAATAATAACAATAACAATAATAATAATAATAGTAATAATAATAATAATAGTAATAATAATAATAGTAATAATAATAACAATAACAACAATAACAATAACAATAACAATAATAACAATAATAATAATAACAATAACAATTAATAACAATAACAATAACAACAATAACAATAACAGTAACAATAATAACAATAACAATAATAACAATAACAATAGTAACAATAACAATAACAATAATAATAATAATAATAACAATAATAATAAGAATAACAATAATAATAACAATAATAATAATAAGAAGAAGAATAATAATAACAATAATAAAAATAAAATAATAATAATAATAATAACAATAATAATAATAATAATTATTATTATTATTATTATTATTATTATAATAATAATTCAACAAGCTAAGTTATCTATATAGCTCCACCATCGTTTTTGATGGCTTGGTTGTGTAAAATCATGAAATATGAATATCCTAAAAAGTTTGCATTTTCTTACGGTTTTTGGTCGATATAAGTGTCAACCGTCGAAAATTCTACGGAGAATACTCGTTTTTCTTTTAGGGGGTGGCGGTTAGGTAGTATTTTCATAGTCCAATCGTAGATTTGACGTTGGTACTAGCTATATGAAACATTACTAGTGGTCATTTACCAATGAATTATTTCGTTGGACCTAACTAGTAGTAACAGTTATATATTTGTTGGGCGACTATAGCAAATAATAGGGACCGCTACAACAAATAGTTAAGGAGAAAGCAGAGAGGAATTCGGAATTTTTAAAATTGTGAGTTCATATTTATTATTTGTACGATTTTAATAAATTCTTATCATACATAACAAGTTATGAGTTTAATTGAACACATTATATTCGCCCGGGAGAAAGTGGAGGAAAGGTAGTTTTATATATTAATAGATGATGAAAGGGGGAGGTTGGGAAAGAGAGAATATAAAGGGCGCATGCGTTGGTGTGGGCACATGGGGGCAATGTCTTTTACCTAGACAAACTCAAACCTTCAATATACTGACCCTTCTTCACTTGTTGTTTTCAGCAATGTGGCTAGTTTTAAGAAAGACAAATTTTAAATTGCTTTCCTCTCTGCTAGGCTTCTCTTTTGGTCCCCTTTCATTACTCAGAAAATTTTTAGAGATGACGTGGAAATTAATATTGTTTGTTAATAATTACAAAGTGTTGCAAGTCTCCAACATTTTCACGTTACCTATACTAAGACTCTCTTGTTTTGATCTAGTTGACAATAGTAAAAAGGTGCGGTGGGTGATTCAGATTCCTCCCTCTAAAATAAAAGAAACTCGAGTTCATGTTTACGGATAACGGTGGCAAAATGGTTAAATAAAAATAGTTAACCACCCATATTATTCACTAAAAATTGTGTTGGATAATAAACTTTTTATAAATAGGTCAAATATAGATAAGAATCATATTATCCATTTAGAAAATGGATAACCAATGGATAACTAATAGGTTTAACTTTTACATTTGTAAAACATCAAATTGGGAGTTCCTCAAGTTTGGGATATTAGAAATTCTCCCAAAAACGATCATATTCAAGAAGTCATGGATAATATCCGCCGGTTAACCTATTTTTATCCGTATTAAATATGCGTCGGGTCAGATAATTTATCCGTTTTTATTACGCATTATTCGAAACATATCCGACCCGACCCGCCCGTTTGCCCACTCCTATTTACGGAAAAATTAAATAATTAAATTTGTAACATAATTTATAAATATGTGGATTAAATTGATCCGACAAAGTAAAATAATGAAGAACAAACTTAAAATAAGAACAATTGAAGAAAATACAAGCTTGGGTTTTAGAATGCTCACATTATGATCAAGAATAAATGAAAAATCTCGACAATACTTATATAAAGCTTGTGAGAGAATACTAGTCTTTTTTCCTGTTAGTCTCCCTTTTTTTCTTTACAATAGAATGTAAGCCACAATTTATACTAGAGCTATGATCTACCCTTTAATTATTATCCATATTGATGCTATAATAAAAAGTAATAAAAAGGCAATAAAGAATAATAACGAGTAATAAAGCCTAATAAATGTTAATAAAGACGGCAGAAATCTTAAGATCTTCTGTAATAGTTATATCTTGAGTTGCTTCTCATCTGACCACAAGTTTATATCCGGTGTCAGCATTTAATCCGATCACATGTTTATATCCGGTGTCACGGCTGATTGACACGTATTGCTTTCTAATTCACTCACCCTCTGAGACCGATTTTCACCGTATAGAGTTCATATCTCGAAAGTGAAGGATTTCTTGATACAAAGCATTTTACCCCGACTCTGTTACTCGACACGAATATAAATTAGTCGAACGTACACCAGATGGTAGACATAGTGACAGTAGTGCCACATAATTTAAAATTCAAAAATTGCATTACATATATTGTATGTATGTATGTATGTATTGATGAACGGGGTGAGGGCGTCCTTTTGTCTTTAGCTTTGGAGGTTCCTTCTGTCTTTGATTGATAAACAATAATGGAAGGGAAGGACCACAAAAAACTTTAATGCCTAATCCTACATTTGTTTTTCTTTGCTTTATTGCTCTCCCAATTGTTTGATTAATATATAGAGAGAGTCACATGGTTTTGCCTTGTAATTTAGCCGAAAAGAGTTAAATCTTCATTTGATTAAGGTTGGGGAGTTAGGTGGTTGTGAATAAAGCTGTCCCTGTATTTTATAAGCCTTTTCTTTTCTTTTTTGCCTTCACAAAGAAACAAAATATAATAAATTAGGGTTTATTTCTTTCTATATATTCCCTATGTTTGTGGGCCACACACGTCTTGAAAATTATTTACAGATAGGATTTTTTAGGTTTCTTCTGTTAATTTGTCCAACAGTAGGTTTTAATTTGTTTTTGGTTAGCAGAGGGTGGTTCAAATTCATTCGGTAGATTTTCATTATCTCTAATTTGTGTAACCACTAATTACAAGCTTGTCTAATTTGAAAACTAATAAATTTCAAGTGCTTTTCATCTAAGCAATAGTGGGGTCTCTTTTGTGTGATAATGTCTAATTATGTTTCTATGATATGTGTATTCTATTATGCACTTAATAATATTCACACAAAGAAATTTGCCTTTTAATGTGCTATGATCATGGCAAACATGTTTCTCTGATTTCCATTAATGAAGTTATAATTATGGACAAGAATGACTAATGACATGATTACTACTTGCAATTAGACAAAAGCTTCTCTAATCACAAAGATGGGTATGTCTCTAGTTAATGGAAAGAGATGTAATTATTAGGGATTCAAATTATACACACAGACAATCTAGAAGACTCATTAGTTGCCGCATAAAAATGTGACTGGATACGTGTCTAATCCTCCAAAAGTAGCATTTTTAAAGGATCCGACACAGGTACAGGTACGGCTACATTCTGAAGAGCCCGCGCAACTACTATACCTCTATTTCAAGCTAGTTAGAATCAACAATATATTCCTCTCTATCCATGCCAGCTCTGTGTAACCAATCTCAATTCTATATTTAAAACTTTAGGGTTTCTAGCTCCTAAAGTTATAAAATCTCTAGCAAAGCTTATGCCCTAAAGTTAGACTTACCAACATGACTAAAAACATATAACTCCAATTAATTAGAATTCCCTATACGGATTTTCGTCTTCCATTGTGCAATATTTCTTCTTCGCGAAAAGGTTGATCATTTGCATGAAATCTCAGGAAGAAAAAAAAAAGAGAGAGAGGAGATCTTGCTCATATTTATATAGTATATCAAGGAGGTTATGTACCACAAATCCAAAAGTAAGATAGACAATTTGTACTTAATCCCCTACTAAATCCAAAGGAGACCAGCATCCTCACCATTCAACCATTCTAAAAGCCATTTCATTATCTTGAAATTAGTATGTATATTAAAACCATGTGATATCAATGAAGGATAATACCAAATAACAGATGAAAAGCTTAAACAAGTCAAAGCACCCATGTAATTAACATGCTTTCCTAACAACCACATAACCTTCTTTCAGCATTTTTGGGATCAAACGTAGCACAAGAAAATAAATTACGAACCCTCTGGACACTTCAAATCATCTAGTTAGCAAGAAGTTTTGAATTCAAAATCCAGCACAAGGCCTGGATATTTTAAGTGCTAAATGTAGATTTTCTGTTACACTTTTTGCCTGGGGAGCAGGAATATAGTCAAACTCTAGTTTTTATATCCAGTTCGGAATAACACATGCATGTGGGCATGTGCGTCCAGCATGTGGCAACTAAAACTATACAGCTAGGGATTGAAAGAAACATAGTCAACTTTACACAGGCAAATGAGGCTACCCTTCATGCCATCAACAGGTACCTCAAAAGAAGAAAATAAACATGCATGGTTTAGATTCCAACAGAAACTTTGGGATTGGTCTTTTTCAAATGACTTGACTATTTCTATCCGCATCTCCTTTAGTGGTGGGGATGAGTGAGCATGAACGTGGAATCGGAAGGGGAGATGAAAAGACAAAGGAATGAGAAGCATGAAATGCATATTTTGTCCAATTGTGCTAATTTCTTCTATTTCTTGAATTAGACTTAACGAAGTATGAATTATTTTCAATCTCCACTATTTTCTATTTTAGGCCAACCTTGATCGGCTTGAGACTTCACAAACTCAGCTAAAAGTTTAATTTCATCATCTTGCAAACGAGGACCAAACGTGCATTGACCCCTCGGTGTACAATTCTGACCAAACCCCTGCAAAGCCAGACAGCGCATTATGGTCCACCACATAGCAGCATAAAGATAAACATGGTTCTGAACAGTGTGAACTTACTGGCATTCTCCCTTTGCCATAGTAAGTGATGCGATAGATCTCCTCTTCTGTGTCAGCTCCATTTCTATACAGTAAAGTAGCTAGTTGAAAAAAGGCTATGTTGTTTTTCCATAATGATATGACTAGTTGCACCTAAACTATGCATAAAAACAATTGACAATGAACAGAATATTGTACACAGCGAGACAATAAGATCTCAAAAGTTGAGATGAAATAGCCTATTATCTATATAGATTTGGTTTTGGTCAAACTACGTGAATGTGGATTCAAAAGTTTAACAACACAATAAAATAACATTAGTAGTTTTAATCTTAGCTAACATATGTAATAGGATAATACGTTTGCTGCACATTCTATAGTCTGCTTATACGAACATTTTAGTATTCAGATTACCTTTTATCCATATGTTTTCCTCACAAGAATTGACATTTTCAACGAAATCTTATGTTCAGAAAATTTGACCTGCTAAGCTTTAGAAGGGGATGGGGAAGGGGAGGGGGAAGGGGAACGGGAGAAATCATCTTCAGCAGCCAACAAAGAGCCTTTCATTTAGAGCCATTTAAAACAAAAAAGTTAATGGTGTAGATGGACACATTTTGGAAAACGGAAGCAATATATAAACTCTTCACATTCTGAAAGTTCAGTTTCTTACACATTTAGTTACCATCAGTTGTTCCGGGTACAGAAAATTAGATCAAGAAGCTGACAAGTAAAGTCATAAGTATGTTTATACCTTTTCTTTTGAAATAGGTAACAGTGTAGTGTGGTAACACGTTTACTAGAGTGTAAAAGTTTAAGCATCTTTTCTTTGAACTTCTGGTTTCGGTTTAGATATGTAAAGTTCTAGGAACCGCGACATGCTAAAAGAAGTTACAACTTAAATAAGATCTTATGGATGGATTTTAATCTTTTACCTTTCTAGATCCTTCAAGAAGAGTGTCGCACCCTAACATGAAAAAGGGAAAATAATTAAGGTGAGCTACAAAATCTTTGACGATTATTGGGATCATGAGGCAGGTAATACTCACAGGCTGGATAACATTTCCACCTGCATAATGACATCCAATGCAAGCTTTATTAAACAAAGCAGCTCCCTTTTGTACTTCTATTGTTTGCCCAACTGAGACTGCAAATAAAAATATAATAAAAAATAAAGGAGAGAAGAGAGCCGAGAAGCAGGTAAAAGATGGATTATGTTTTAATATTAAAAGGCCCAGTACTGAATTTCAACTGCAAACACATTGATAACAAGGGATTACTTCTTGCGACCTACATCAGATGTGGAATCAGCCTAGCTAATTTTCCAGTACACTAATGTCAAATAAGGAAATACAATCAAGTCACCTTCAAAAGGGACCTCCAGAAAGTAGAGACTACTAAGACTATAGCCGCCATAAAAAATATTATATTTACTTGACCGGTGCCTGTAGTTTATGCAAAACATAGTCAGAACATCTTAGGCAACCTTCTCATTCTGTCCTCTATGTGAGCTTCCTGCATCCTCCATCAGATGTGATCATTTCTAACATTGAATAAAAATTTAATTTCTTCTTGACATGGCTAACATGGTCAAACTTTTGCGACAATTTTCATGTGGATTGTTTTGGTTCAAGTTTTAGGCAAAGGGGCTGGGATGCTCAATGCTTGCAATCGGTGCCTTGTATGGGTTATATAATAGGCTAGTGTTTACTGATATGTTTTTCTACAAATAGCTTAAAAATAACGTTTAAGTGTTGGAAGAACATTCATCAACTTAGGAGCATGCTAGCTACGTGGATTCCCTGTTCGTAACACTTATTTTCCTCTCTTTTTGCTATCTCATCCACTAAATTAGACGCGCTTTGCTTGCGCTTTGTGCTAAAGAATTAACAGACCTAAATGCTTTTTGTTGATTTTGCCTTTGATAACACTGGCGTATAGTTATGGTCTCCTTTATATATCTTGAACAAGCCTCATCACTTGAGCTACCTTATGGAATTAAGTTAGACCTAAAGCTCATTTTCTCAACAGCGTGCACTGCTGGCACAGATATGACATTGAAGTGTGCAAGCAGTTGAGAAAGGAAATCAAAGACCTAATTTCATTAGGGCTTTTTAGCATATGTTATGGCAAGAGACAGGAAACAATTTGCTTCACCAAGTAGACAAGATGAGGTTCAACCAAATGAGAAATAACTATGCCAAGCATAGGCGAAATTTGTACGTTCACTTGTAGCCATTTTAAGCTTTAATTGTTAGTTATTACTCTGCTCTCATAAGACGAGTTGACCGCAAGACCAAGTATATGAGCACGGGCTAGATATACACTTTAACTAATATCCAAACCAGTAACGCAGGTTATTTGAACTGTAGATCATGAATCTCATAAGGCTCGAATTAGTGTATGCTTCCCTATAGGTCAAACAGGCAAAATGACCAAACCTATGCTTTAAGACAAAGTTGATATTGCGGCAAAAATATATGTTAAGAATTATAAGGCAATATGCTATATGGATTATGTTTGGAAATAATCATTTTATCAAACACAGCTTTAAGAGGGATAATGCCATGGACACTATTGGGCAAAATCCATGCAATATGTGCATCAAGCTATCATCTCCTTGGCGCACCGAGTACGTCAAGTTGAGATCATCATCTTTTATGTGCACCGCACATCAACTTAAGCTACCATATCCTCCTTGCACCACAGGCGTTGAATCAAGATTTCATCTCCTTCATGCATCATGCTTGTCATATCAAAATTTCATCTCCTCCACGCACTTGAGGTGTGAGTTGAGGTTCTTTGTAAAGGCTTGCATATCATGACAATCATCTTCTTAATGCATCATAGCATGTGAAGTAATAAAATCACGCAAACCCCTTAATTGGTCGGGTTGCATCACCTTGTCAAGTCTCTTAGGCAGACGGGTTGCACCAATCTCACACAAATCACATATTAGAATGGATTGCATCAATTAACGCAATTTCCAGACTGGATAAATCTAACGATTAAGTTTCATTGTTGTAAGTCACTTTATGAGCAGTGTTAAGAGTTGCGAGTGCATCATCGGAAACAAATATCGGATGCATGATAACAGAACTGCAGAACAAATAAACACGCTTTGACATTTCTTTGCCGAAAGGTCTACCATGCAGGGAAATAGGTAGATTCTCAACTTTATCCAATCTCAGTTCGGCCAAGCAGTAAAACAATCCCCACTGGAGCTCAGGATAAGATGTTATCATGCTAGATCCAACGTAACTTCCCAAAGTACTGTGAATGTACCTCTACTTCTAGTTGATAGTAAAAGAAAGCTTTCTAATAAACATGCAAAATGAATGGCTTCATCACATCGACTGTGTATAAATACTTTTGCAGAGACAGGATGTCAAAAGGTTAGAAGAGGATTGCACAGAAGTCAAGAAGAATCAGGAGAGCCATTATTAAGGAACAGATAAGGAATCAAATCCTTCTTAAAGAAAGCTCTGGATCAAGGCAGTGCAGCTGTGATTATATCCTAATAATGATTGTTCTAATTCCATTAATGTTCAGTAAGTAGGGATGACTTTATGCGATTAAGTTTGCTTATGCAAACTAAGGTTGCAACTAGAGTGCCTTATATCTGGTTTAAGATAAGGTTCTTACATATACTTCTATTGATTAGGTAGTCTATCACTACTGATTATCCACAGCTAAGCAACGGAAGATAGTACCTGAAGACCTGTCTCTTATCGCAACCTAGTAGCGCACAGACCACCTGTAAAACCTTGTTTAATGGGAAAATGTGAATTGGAGTGGTGCCATAAGAGTGGTAAATAAGAAGGATTTTCTGCAACTCAAATAGGCTGATTCTGCAGTACTAAACAATAAATATGATTGGTAAAAAGAAACATTAATATTAAGGAAATCATTATGAATGAAGTTGTTACTTTTTTCTTGGATTACATATTTTATTTTTGTTTTTTTCTTCACTATGCTTTGCGCTTAAAGCCCCAAAATACCTGGAGCAGTAGAGCACTTCTTATCGCTTTTCGCCTTTGACAACAACATTGCTATCATCCCTTGAAGTAAATAATACTCCACTTAGACGTGTTGCCTTTGGTCCCTAATGGTAACCCCTACTTCGAGATTGACTGGTAAAATGATAGGATTGTGTTACAAGAAATGATTTTGTGTCCATCTATACGGCTAGTTATCCCAAAATAATAATACATGCAAGATGGATAGTAAAATAACGCGAGACTAGGTTCTCGAGAAAGATTGATGAATACCTCTATCAATAAGAGTGTATATATATCCACTCATAAAAAAGACAACCTTCCTTTTTGCTAGAAGTACCAATTGAAAACACTCTATCGAACACTATTATATGAGAACACTATGAGTCAAATGAGTCCTACAGAAGGAGAGGTGAGATATTGCATAAAAATATAATACTAACCATGGACAAAATCTAAGCAATACATTTTTATCACTAACGGGTATCCAGAGATTAATTGCAGTAACATGGATTTTCATGCTAGCATTTAATAGAATAAGGAAGACTCTCAATTTCAGAAGATTTAGCGTTATATCGCATGCAATCAGGAGAAGAAAAGATTTCCTTTCAAGGTAATGAAAGTAATTGGTGACAGAAAGCTAAATGATCAATTCTTCTCTTTGACCCTATAAGTGAATTTCGCAAAAGAAGGAAAAGTAATCCAACTCCTCAACTGAAATGGAAAACAACAGAACTAATTGTACATCTGACCTTAAAATTTGTTTTTTTTCTTCTGACAAGTTCTAATTAGATACTCCACTAACTCTCCTAATTACAGCTTAAAAAAACTTAGATACTGTCTAATCATGAAGCAAATAAAGTATTTCCAATTCCATCTTTCTTATTACTTCTCCTCCAAAATTAAATTCCAGGCCCTAAAGCTTTATCCCTTTTCCTTTAGTTTTTAATTGTTTGTTTTCTTAAAGTTTTCCTTTTACCTTTTGCTCTCTACCCCTTTGCGGTAGGGGTAAGGTCTGCGAACACTCTACCCACTCGTGGGATTTTACTGGGTTGTTGTTGTTGTTTTCCTTTTACCTTTTAGGTGTGCTGGTAGACAGAACTTGTTGGATGTGCGAACAAAGTCCAATATTGGTAGCTGAAAAGATTGGAAGCCTACATATAAGGGGTAGGGATTTATTAAAGGTGTGAGGCCTTTTGTGGAAAACCATGCGAGTTTGGCCCAAAGCGGACAATACCACACCTATCACACCTTGTTAAGAGTGTCTTTGGGCTATTTAGCCCGACAGAACTAAAAAGAAAGGTTACTCAAAAAAGAAAAAAATGAAGCAGAGTTTGTGAGTAAACTAAAATATAAACAATTGATAAACATCACATAATTGTGCAATATCTTGAAACATAATCAAGAATCATAACAATGAGAATATCAAATATTTATGTAGCAATATTTTAGCATCTTACTATATGTAACTTTTAAGTAAGAAAAATAAATTGCTAAGCGGAAAAAACAGTAAGCACTATTACCTGGGGGATTGACAATGGGAGAGAAAGCTATAAGGGCAGTCATTAGAGGCGGAGCTAAGCTCTTTAACAACTTCACCTCATACGAGCATTTATTCTTCTTTTGGCCAATTTGGTTGTCTCCTTCATACACATTTCTCTTCTGTAAAAATGTAACAAAAAAAAAGCTGCTTATATACCCAAAGATATTAAGAAGAAGAATTGAAGAAAAATAAAGAAAAACACTGCATTTTTCTTCTTTTTTTGCAGTTTTATTAGGGTTTGCGGGGTTGTACCTTAGTTTCTGTTGCCAAGAATTTAAGGGAACATCTCTTGCCAACGCAAGTGGGCGTCATAGAGAAGACTGACATATTTTCTTTGGCTTTGTGAGGGAGGAGGCTTCTTCTTCTGTTGACACTTGGATTTTTAGCGGTGTGATTTTGGATTGAGTAAATTGCATATTTGGTACATAATGTTTTGGGGAAGTTTAATTTGGTCCTTAAATGTTTTATTTATTTTAATTCCGTCCTTAGTGTTCTCAATTGAGGAAAGTAGGACAACTAGTAAGTGCTAGTCCCATTTTTAGCTAGGGAAAAAGCTCCTGATGACCAATGTGGCACCTGACCCCGCAAAAGTTTTGCCACGTAGGATCCAAGTCAGCCTAGTCTCCCCTCAACTATTCCCCTTCTCTTTCTTTCTCCTTGAGTTACGACAAAAGCAGCGACTAAACAGTAGAACCTCTATCACTGGAAAACTCCATCTCGTTGAAGGTCCATCTGAAACCCTTAGATCTGGTCGGATGTGGCCGGTATGTCATTTGGTGGCATTTCGTTTCTCTTAATCTGGCCAGAATACACAAACTCCGACGACTGCTAAGTTTCCGGCGACCCTGTTATTTTCGACGTCGCTCGTTAGCCTACTGCTGTGATTTTTCTGTTGTGAAATTGGTATGCTCCGTCGTTTGCTTGTCATTGATCATGATTTGGTGTCGCTCACACTTTCACTCTTTCTCTGTCTCTGGCCCATGATTTTACCGGCTGCTCTTGTTTGTCAGATGCTACGTCTTTGATGGTTGAAATTGTTGTTACTAAATTTTCAGTTGTACTATTGCTATAGTAGTTTGGACGTGCATTCTAATCTTGTGCTTAAATAAATTGTGGGTATAGTTTTTCCTAAGTCTCTATCTGATTGAATGATTATGAAAAAAACACAATGTTTTGAGGCCACCTGTGTTCGCCACTGGAGAATTTCGTGACCCTTTATGAAGTTGTTTGGACTCACTGGTGCCATCACTCATCTCTGTTATAAGTTTGGAAATTCAGTGGGGAGAATCTCGAAACCCTCTATGGTGTGTTATTTGGGTGTCAAAAACTTGAAGTTGACAATTCGATTTGTTGATTATATATAGAGAAAATCAATTGGGTGTTGTTGTTTGGAGCTTAAAATCGTGAATCAAACATTAATTTCGTGGATTTAAGTGAAGAACAAATTTGTACTCCATTTTTTTGGTTGCCGAAATTTGAAGTTGAAAAAAGACTCAAGAATCTGAAATTCTTGCTAGTTTCCTACTGAAATCGAGAAAGAAAAAAAATTGGAGCTTGAAACGTGAAGAATAACACTGATGTTTATAGATTTAGAAGAAAGAAAAAATTACCGTTGAAAGATTTGAAAGAATGCTTGAGAATATAAAATGAGTATTTTAATTTGCTAAAGTTTAAGCAAAGTGTTGAGAATATTAATGTTGAGAAGTTATGGTTGCAACTTGAGTCAGTTTGATGAAAAACTTGACCTAGTTTGGATTGAAAATTTGAAGCAATGATGAAGAAATCATGAAAGAAGAAGTAGTAGGGAGCCCAGATGGGGTGGGGTTGGGGGGATATGTTTTAATATTTTTTATTGAATAAATAAGTGACTTGGCATATGACATAGAAAAATAGAGTGGGTCAGCTCCAACATTGTCCATCCGTTAGGGTTAGGGGCAGTTCCACTTACTTTATTAACGGTAGAGTGGATTATGAAAGTAAAGTGAAACGGAAGACAAACATATACTATTTACAATATTATAGGGGCAATAATGAACTTTTTCCCTAATATTTACGTATACGGATAAAACCGAGGTCATGGTACACCCCGCTTCCGATACGCTAAACCGAGCTAAAGACATGATGACAAGGGAGCGGAATTAAAGCAAGGGTCTCACTGAGTCAGAGTCCGGGGGCATGACGCCTACCCTCGAGAATACCGGGGCCATGATCCGGGATCAGTACAAATCTCAAAGGACTTCAAAAACCGTTACGACCAACAGGAAGTCGTAATATCCGTGACCGCCCGAAAATCACGACGCGGATCTCGATATGTACCAATGGAGAACCGGTAATAAGTTAAACAGAAGATTTTTACCTTTTATAGAATTGTACTTAGGGTAAAACTCTCCTACTATATAAAGGGGTCTGATTATTTATATAACATATTGTAACACGCATCCAAAAGCAATAAACTATTATTTTCGCTGTTATGGAAAGCTCTTATTCTCGCTCATCAGTGCTGGCCATTATGAGTCCGGATTGAGGGTGGATATTTCATCAAGGCTGGAATTATCCTCCTCATGTGGTTTGAATTTACTACATCTTTATTTATTTAATTTATCGTAATTTATCATTCGTATCGAATTAATTCACTCATTCTTAAAATCACTTATAAATTCAATTGTTATTAGTCTTTGAGGATAAACAATTTACTTCTCGAGAAAAATCACCACACAAGACTCAATTCTCAGTAGATTATACGTACAAAACAAAACGTATAGACAACATAATTTTGAATGGTGAAAATGTCCTGAAGCAACTATGACCATAAGCTAGCAACTCATTGATTTCCTCTTCAAATATATAATGTGACTTAATAAGATAATTATCTCAAAATTTGAACATCAGACATTGGCTACTTCTTCTTTGACACCCTCCCTTATATTTGGAGTCCGGAACTTGAAATGTTGTCCTTTTGGACAAAAAGAATTTTAATAGAGGGTAAAAAAAAAGTGACTAAAATATATATAACGCACTAATTTTGTGCGCTATACCTTAACGGTAACTTTTGCCGTTAAGGTATAGCGCACAGAATTAGTGAGTGCATTATACCCTCTGACTTTCTGACTGGTCAGCTGTAGCACATGTATTTTGTACGCTATACCTATAGCGTGTTTTTTTTTGCCTATATTAGCTTAATTTAATCCTCTTCGTCTTCGCCAACACCACCATCCCCCATTTTTTTACCTTTCTCTCTAAATTTGGTCCCCCCTCGTCACAGTAAAAAAAAAATTGTGGGCCCCCCGTCACACAAAAGGTGTAGAACGTAGGTCCCACTTTGGAGTAGAGCATCGTATTATTGTGGGTTCACTCTTTCGGACTCAAATTTTCAACCAATTTGCTTTCCGAAAACACTAAATCGAGGTATTTCGGTTTATTTTATGTTGAAACTTTTATAATATTGTGGGTTCACTCTTTCGGACTCAAATTTTCAACCAATTTGCTTTCCGAAAATACTAAATCGAGGTATTTCGGTTTATTTTATGTTGAAACTTTTATAATAATGCATATTAGTTGATTTGAATGTGTTCTATTTCGTTTTGTGTTTTATTTGCGAAACTAGTATGTTACATTTATCCGGACTTAAATATTAGTGTTTTATAAAAAAATATAAAATTGTGAAATAAATTTGTCTGTTAATATCCGGACTCATATATTTGTGTTTCCATGTCGTTTTGTGTTTTATTTGTGATTAAAATATATTTGTTGTTTATATTTAGTAAAGATTATTTTTTAGCATAGTAAAATGTAGAGCCTTTTAGCGTAGTAAAGTGTAGTATTTTAGCGTAGAATCCCTTTAGTTTAAGTATCTTATACTGGTAGTTAAAAATGCAAACTTTGTACAATTAAGTTATTAAAAATTATGAATTTAAATTATAAAACAAACACACAAAATTATAAAAATATTGAATTTGACACACATAATTATTAATGATAGTTTGGTGCTACTGGGCCTCAAATATCGAGCCTGGAACCCATATATATATACACACACACACACACTTTGTACTATTAAATAATAAATAATTAATAATTTAATTATAAAACAAACGCACAAAATTATAAAAATATTGAATTTGACACACATAATTATTAATGATAATTTGATGCTACTAGGACTCAATATCGAGCTTGGAACCATAGATATATATATATATATATATATATATATATATACTTGTACAATTAAATAATGATAAATTAATTATTTAATTATAAAACAAACACACAAAATTATAAAAATATGGAATTTGACACACATAATTATTAATGATAGTTTGTTTCTACTGTGCCTCAAATATCGAGCCTGGAACCCATAGGTATAAATATTGTATAAATCTAAAAATTGTGTAACTCAAAAAATTATTATTTGATTTACAAATTAAACATACAATTAATGTTGTTTTGATTTACAGTTAACGACATGGACGTGCTGCCTATACATCTCGGCCCTTACTCTCGTGAGCTATTAGTCCTATAGGGCGATCATAGATCCGCCCATATATGGGACAGACAGGTACCTCCTAATGTACCACCTCCGTTTCTCCCTCTAGCCAGGAGGTGGGTTCTCCGCCGTAGACTTGTACGAGAGTATGATGCTCATCATATTCTCCCCCTCTGCAGGGATGTGTTGGATCTGCTGGAGGGCGCACAGGTAAATATGTACCTAAACTTACCTGGTATAGATTAAATTAGTATTGCGCATACTCACGTTTTGTGTTCTTATTTGATAGTTCATCTGGACGCCATACAACAACGATTTGATCGGTACCCTGCCAGATTATTGCTCGTTCGGCTGACCCATTTGGGGCACTTCTGCCCCGCTCATATGCCTCGATATTATGGAGCATCATGCCTCCGAGCGGGTACTTCATCAGTTTGGCCGTCCGCAGTATATACCGAGGCCTCCTATATGGGAGGCTATACATTATCAGAGGGATGATCGTTCTAGGGCGGACGACGCATTTATGACATGGCTTGCGGCGCAGATGCATATTTGGGACCAGCGAGATCAGTTGATTCAGCCCCTACCTACGCAGATGAAGGCGGTGACTATTCAAGGATATATGTCATGGTACCGCCACGTTACCCGACTTTTTATCGAGAACCTCATTCATCCAGCTGACGGTCGGTACGTTCCATACGGCGAGAGACACGAGGCAATGATATGTTTTCTGTTATTATTAATTATATAACTGTAATTCAGTGCCATATATGTAGTTTATATTTGTTACGTTGTGCAGGCTATTGGACTACATACCGTCTATCAGATGGGACTGCAGATGCAGGATCATGTCGGCGATCCTGTGGCCATGCAAGATTATAGCCGTCGATTTGTAGAGGTGGCTGCCCGGACACTTCAGCGAGCCCGAGAGGATCAGCATTTGGCACACGAGCCTGATTATATGGACCCAGGGCAGTACGAGCGAGGTCGTGGTGTCGCACGAGGTGGTCGTGGCCGACGAGGTGGTGGTGCCCGACGAGGCGAGGGTGCCGGACGACGTGGTGGTGGGAGGAGAGGAGGTGATCCCCAGCAAGGGGGCGTTGAGGCTCCTGCTGATGAGTTGCTGCTGATCTGGTAGGTGGCCTACATGAGACAGACATGTTGTCTTACAACCTTGGGATGCATCTCACTCCAGTGACTTTGCAGGTGACCCCGTCAGGTCAATTATAGATCACGGGCACAAATATTCCTGGAGTGGATTGGGCTAGATACTTCCCAGGCCCGTATACCGCTGATGAGTATTGGACGACCCGAGATTTTCATAGTGGGCGCCGACTGAGTTATGGCTCATCATCACATTCACAGGTATGCGTTTATTAGTATTGAATTTGAATTTGTTTTAAATGTAAATTATTTATTTTCTATAACTTTATTAATTTCCTTTTTAAGGCTTCACGCGATACTGACGTGGCTGCGACATATGATTACATTCAGGAGCCCGACGAGATCATGGTAGGACAATTTAAATTATTGTGAATTATTATATATTTTTCTATACTGAACTTTCTATTTTTATGTAGGCTTTTACTGGACCGACGGCCCCTTATATCGATCCTGACAGCACCATTGATACCTGTCATCCTGCGCCGCATCCGGCTATAAGGAGGCGACTTGATGATGATGATCCTGATAGCGTACCCGGGCGGGATGGGATGCGCCTCAGGCCAGCGGCTGCATTGAGGCACACCGGATGCGGGACACATTGATTTGTCCTTCCTTTTTTTGTATTTGATGCAAATAATATTTTTGTATACATTAACAACAATTTTTTATTTCCCCTTTCATTAGATAGTTTCATACTATAACCACAAACACAAGCATTAAAACTTAACTTCCAGTACAATTAAAATAAAGTTCAATACAACAAACAAGGAAAACATTAAAATAAAGTAGTACACAAAACTGAATGATTCTTTTATGTTGTTTTTCACGTTCCCATTGTTTTAAACACAGATTATTAAGATACTGCAATGATTCTTTGTGCATTCGTGATAACAGGGTTCATCATACCATAACTGGAAATCGCAAATAGGTTTGGGAACCTTATAAAACTTGTTCATACAGTACCAGTAGCGGCGTCAAACTTCACCGTTATCCCAACAACTATTCATCATGAATTTTTTGCCACACTCACACCTTGGTGAATAAAGAGGTTGATCCAATTGTGACAACCTTAAAAAACCTTGCTTTCTTGAAAGATTTGCTATTAGTTGTTCTTGAGCGAAAAAAATAACTAGAGTGCGCCCGGTATTTATAGGCAAGACAACACACATAACGTAAAACATTTGCGCTCTATATATACACATAACGTAGTATTTAATCGCGCTATGCTTTGCGAGTTAAAAATTATGACGGGCACAAAATAACTTTATGTCAGTTCGGCAGCTTTTTGAAGACAACACACATAATTAACGTAGTATTTAAAGATTCAAATTTAGTTCGACAAGACAACACATATAATTAGCATAATTAAAATTCATTACTACAACACAAACACAAACACAAACACAAACACAAGCATAGCAGGCCAACATAATAAAAATACATGACATGGGAAAAATAAAGATAAGGTAATACACTAAACACATACAACGCAAGTTTAGTCCCTGCCGCCTAATATTCTCTGATCCAACCACTTAAATTGTTCTTCTAGTTTTTTTTCTTCTTCTACCTCTTTCGGTTTCGCCTTCAACTCCGCAACCTATCTTTTATTTTCTCTTTCACGTTCCCCTTGTTTTAAATACAAATTATGAAGATGCTGCAAAGATTCTTTGTAGCATTCCTGATAACATGGTTCATCAACCATACCTCAAAATCGTAAATAGGTTCGTCGGGAACCTTATAAAACTGGTTCACACAGTGTCAGTAGCGGCATCCAACTTCACCATTATCCTAACAATTTTGCATCATGCATATTTTTTCACACTTGCACCTTGGTGTATAAAGAGCTTGGGACATTTGTGCGTTAAAAAAATCTTGCTTTTAATGAAAGATTTGCTATTAGTAATTTTTGAGTGCACAAAATAACTAGAATGAACCCGTTATTTATAGGCGAGACAACACACATAACGTAGTATTTAACTGCACTAAATATACACATAATGCAGTATTTAATCACGCTATGTTTTGCGTGTACAAGACAACTTTATGTCAGCTGGTCAGCCTTTTCAGTTCGACAAGATAACATACATAATGTAGTATTTAACCGCGCTAAATATACACATAATTTTATTAATTTATCATTTAAAAAACTAAAACGAAAAAGTTCAAATCATAATTAACAAACATAAATTTATTTCATAAATCTTGCAACAAAAACAAAACAACTAATTATTACAACATAAACTCATGGATGGTTAGGCAAACTAGAAGAACACCCACCACGAGCTTGATTAGTATTGCCACCCAAACCAGCTGAAGGACATTTTCGACGGTCGTGTCCTGTTTGCGAGCATATACCATATTTGCGCGCATAAACGGTATCACTAACATCCATTTGGTTCCGTTTACGCGTTCTCTTCTGCACCTGTATTCGATGCAAATAGGACTTGTTGCATACCATTTCAAATGGTTCCGGCGGCCAATAATGCCCAGCACCCACTGGCTGCAACTGCCCACTATATGTGTTTAGGTACTTGGCAACACTATATTGTTGATCAACATAGTTGGTCTCCCTAAAACCAATACGTTGAAAACACTTGATGGCTGTGAGCAAGGCATGTGGTAGATGGACCATTTCCCACAAGAGCATAACCTTGATGATTCATTTACAATATGTACATTATTCCCCCGATTTTGATGGATAGTGGTGCGAACTTCAATAATATTTCTTTCGTTATCATACTGCAAAAATGAATGCCAATGTGCTCGCCGTCTGTATTTCTCAAATCTCTTCATCGGCACTGGCATAAATTCAACACCTCTTTCCATCAATGCCGTTGCAGCTACAGACCGTTCAACAAACCTCTCCGCCCTCTGCTTGAACGACGTCCGCACCATGATTGTGACAGGCAATCCTCTTGCCGACTTCAATAACCCGTTGAAAGACTCTGACACGTTTGTAGTCAGAATTTCCCATAATCTGCCACCATCCACATGCAAAGTCCACTTTTAAAGGTGATGTCGCATTAACCAACAATAGGCTGCCTCGTCTTCTTACCTGATAGATTCCATGTGCCTCCGCAATTTATGTTGTTGGTGGTCTGTTGCTGCCATCCACATCAAATCATGTAGATCGTTCACAGTAACAGTGGTATGCATAAGGTTCTTGCCATGCAGGCAAGTTCTCCATAGAACTTATGATATCACTGTGCCAATCAGATATTAGACAAATACCAGAACGCTGTTTGACAATGTGCTCTTTCAAGTGATTCAAAAATAGCGTCCACGTCTATGTGCTTTCATTGGCACAAACAGCAAAAGCTAGAGGAAATATCTGTCCATTAGCATCTACTGTCACGGCTATCAATAGCTTGATATCGTACTTTCCATAGACATGAGTGCCGTCTATGGATATTACGGGTCGACAATGCGAAAACCCATCAATTGCTGGTTTAAATGCCCAGAACACGTAATTGAATATATATTCTGATTTTTCCGGACTCCGCTCAAGCTTCCATTCAACAACCGTCCCGAGGTTAAAGTGCTGCAGTGCGGCCTGTACTTTGGCAGAGATGCAAATGACTTATCCCAGTTACCGTAGACAATTTCAAACGCTCGTTTGCGCCCAAGAAATGCCTTTCTTTTCGTAATGGTATGGCCATATTCCTGGTGGACTGATGTAATGCACTCTTTGATTTTATACCTTATGGACGCTTCGAGGTGCGGAATAAGTACAAGAGAAATCAAGTGAATATCCAAGTTGAAGTGATTCCCGTTAAATGTGTCCATTTCGCATGTGTGGGTAGGAATGTGACCCACTTTCCACAGACCTGTCTTCTTCATGGTCGCACGCAACATCCAATGACATGGCCAAAACCACCTGCGGCAAACAACCTTGTATACCAACGGACTTGACTCCCATACCTGCATCTCACGATACTCTTTTACGTTGTGCATTTTACAAGCCCTGCTTACACGCGCTTTATCAGGAAAAAGCATGCCCTTTGCAAGCACCGTTGGTCTAGACTCATCCCACATTGCTGTACGAATTTCATCAAAATCCCTTGTGAGAGCTTCCACATCCGGCATGCTTGGTAAGTTATTAGTGTAAGGAATCTCCCTTGAATGAAATGGCACTTCAGACTCGTACACTCTCCGTCTAGGGGGGAGGGGGGTGGAACATACTCTCTCTTCAAATCAGGTCCTTCCTCCTCATCACCATCCTCACGAGGAAAGGGTGTCTCATTCATCGGCATTGTTGTCGTAATCACTGTTCTCTTCCTCACTTTGTGCATCTGCCAGATCCCGATTTAATGCGTCGTCTTCGGGAAATTGCGTGAGTACAGGTGGTTCAACTTGCTCGTTTTCACTGCACAATCAACAAAATAATAAGCTACTGAAATTAATAAATACTTTTCATATAGCTATATCACTTCATTTACAAGTCGTAATGTGATGAAATTCCATGATGGACATTTTCATTTAGGTGATGACTCCCGGATGGACCACTTGTAAAATTCATATCCGGCCAGTACCCCCTGTTAAATATATGAATGTTAATACAAATTCAATACAATAAAAATGTACATCGTAACATAAAGGAAAATTGAAGTTTACCACTCGTCTTGTGAATTATGAAAAGCAGGAGAGAAATTATATTCTCGCTGCTCATTCGCCGGCGGTGATAAGTTTAAATCAAGGAAAACTCTTTCATCCGGAACCTGTCCGGAAAAAACTGCTCCAGAATAACCACCCGATGACTAGGGGGTTATCCCTACTACGCACAACCTCATTGTTGGGAACGTCTTCGACCTTGACGTACATCTCCAACATTGTGGTTACAAGAAATTTCCGGCATTCATCCGGAGTACTCAGAAAATCCCTCAAATTTTCATTATCGTCGATGTTAAACTCCAAGAAAAAAGTAACCCCTTGCGGAGGGACGGAACACGGATATCTTCAGGTTACTTTAAGTATCACTGAACGTTTCCTCACACTCATTTTTTTTTTGCATAACAATGATATCAATTTATCGTACTCCATTGTAAGTGGCAATTTAACATGATACTGTGCGGGTAAACTGTACCTCACAGAATTATTCTCCATCACAACCTCACTCCCCCAATATAATGAAACTCTTATTCTACGCTCTTCAGACATAATGAAAATATGTTGGAGAATCTAACAACAACAAACGTTTGAACGAGACTTAAAATATTTTTTGAATGATTTTTCTTACAATCCTAACCTCTTTATATAAGAAATGGCTAGCCGGAGATTTTTTCTTTTTGATGTATAGCGCCCAAATTCTGTGCGCTATACGCATTTGAATTATTGTTTTGTCAGTTATTATTGGCTGGGCCAAAAAAGCTGGTATAGCGCGCAGAAACTAAACGCTATATGTATAGCATACAAAAGGTCTGTGCTATACTGGGGCAGTCTTTTTGTTAGGGGTATAGCGCCCAAATACTGGACGTTATACCTTAACGGCAAAAGTTACCGTTAAGGTATAGCGCCCAATATTTGGGCGTTATATATAGAATGATTTTTTTTTTTTTCAATCTATTTGTGTTTTTTTTGTCCAAAAAGGACAATATTAAGGTTCCGGGCTCTTATATTTGTAGGACGAATTCAAAACTTTTATTCTTAATAATAAAATATTCTTATATTGATATTTTAACTTGTTGAGCCACTTCAGTTTTCCTATTTATTTTACAACAAAACATGTCGTTCAACTGATCGAAACTCACCTTTATATATCGCAAATTAAGTGAAGGAGGGAAGTATTAATCAACCTATAAACCAAGAGGCTAGGATGTGTTATAAAATAAATATCCTCTAGTGAATAATGAAGGATTTATGAAGTTACTTATTAGAGTCGGGAGAAAAAAATCCAAGAAACAGATTTGCTGCTTGATGAAATTAGGAAACAACATAAAATCTAGGCCATTTGAATTTTCAAAAATTAAAACCACCAGATTTCTGCTATCTAACTTAAAATTTGTTAGCATCTGTAGATCTTGTCAAGGTCGGTAAAAATTAAAACCACTTACGTTACTTTATTACCTCAGAAGTTTAATTTTCAAAAATTAAAACCACCAGATTTCTGCTATCTAACTTAAAATTTGTTAGCATCTGTAGATCTTGTCAAGATCTCGGTACAAATTAAAACCACTTACGTTACTTTAATACCTCAGAAGTCAGATACATACACACGTTTAACACTAGGAAAGAAAAAAAAGGTAGATAAGATACTAGGTAAACTATGTAAATTAAAGTTTCAAGTAAATTAAAGTTCGATATCTTAAACTAAAAATTTGATACCGAGGACCTCGTTTCAAAAAAATACGCCGCCACCAGGACTAACTAATAAAAAGTCTAGAACCGAAAGTGATCTTAAAAACCAATCGCGTTCCATTATTTAGCTTTAGTTGCAGCATCTTTTCCCTAATTAATTTTTGGCACTTGGGTTAGTTTGTAGGTGATTTTTTTGTTAATTAGGAAATAAAATTACCAAAAGTAGGGGAATACTTAGGAATATGATATACATTTTACCCCTTCCTTAGTAATTTGACCCCACAATCTTAGGGACGTTGAAGGTGGAGGGATATCACTTGAACAATCATCTCTTGTCCTGTCGACATACACACGCATTCTACAAAATAGGAGTAATCCGATCCCACCTTTTACATTGTGAGGTGTATAAATAAAATTTTAAACTATATATGAAATGGAAGATTTCCTTTTACATCGTTTCTATCAACGGTGAAATCAGTATGATTGATTAAACTTGAATTTAAAGATATGATGAGTTAATTCATATACCCATATTCAGTAATAATTGTGCATGGCAATGTAACTCCGTCGAATTTGCCCAAAAAGAAAGAAAAAAACGTAATGTAAACAATCATCGACTCGATAATTCTCAGTAGTCCCACAAGTAACAAGTTCATATCCTTCTGTATATGTATGCACCTCTTCAACCATCATATACTTTACTAATAATAAAGAAACGTAATAGTTAGGATTCATTAAAAAGAAAATCGAGAATCCATTATAGAACAAGAAATCCTTCCCGCACCAGGTACTAATAAATTTTTATTATATCTACTAAGTCACAAGAAGGATACAAAGATGTTTTCTTTCTGAAAGTTTTACCATTAAATTAGAGATATCATATCAAAGCCTTACGTCTAACCCATCTAGAGAGAAACAAATTAATAAGAGTAGTTTTTTTTCAGGAGGACAAATCAAACTCATATTTTATCATCTTAGTTATCCCAAAAGAACAAATTTCTTCTCAATCTGCATAATAATTTCTTTATAAGGGGAATTCCTTTCAAACAAGAAGTGAATACACAAAATCTTGAACGAAATGCTTCAGCAGGAATTTAAAGGATGCAACATGCATGTTTAACACTCCTGGATGATATCTTAAAATAAAAGACATGAGATTGTACATTTAGTAAAACAGTACTATAGTACTAATTATTTATTACAATCTCCAAATTAAAACCATAAAACTATGATATCTCATGAAAACCAGACGTTTAAAATAACAAAGAAACTAGTACGTCATATGCTGTAGCCATATTACATGTTTTTGGACTCATCACCCGAGTCCTCAGCGGTAATAACATCTTTCTTTGTACTAATTCCGATCCCGGCTGCCACTGCTGAATCCTTGTTTTGGATCACCTCGACGTCAATGTTCTTCATCTTTGATTGTTTTGCCTGCAAAATATAAATATCAAAGTTGCATTAGCTAGGGTATATATATATATATATATATATATATATATATATATATATATATATANTAGCATACAAAGAATTAGTCTTGAAGGAAACTGGAGCAGGGGTATAACAGTAATTTACAAAGATCTTTCTGTAAAAATCTAGGTTGACAAGTGTCCCTCCTCCCACCCCCCACCCCAACGTTCTGTATCGCCACGATTCATGAATTCGTAGAACATATCGACATACACAAAAGGAATCGAAGATCGAAAAATCCTTCACAGATCAATGAGCTAGGCTTTTATTTCGACAAAGAAAAAAGCAATCAATCTTTTGATCAAAGGTTTAGAGAGTGAAATTAAAGTGTTTATATAACTAGACCTGTTCTATAGCACAATCAACAAGTCGCAAAATGATTTCTTGCTCCTCCTTAGCAAGACGAGGGGTAAGCCTAGCCAGAATCTTCATGTCTCGAAACCTCAAATAATGCTTCTTACGAGGGGAACCCACACGGCTAGAAGAGCTAGCAACATTCTGTGGCCGATCAGCTTTTGGTTTTGGTTTGGCCACAACATTTGATTCTCTAGATGCTACAGAACCAGCAGCAGCAACAGCTTGTTGTGGTTGCATGACAATTGGTAATTGTGGAGCAGCATTAATAGGAAGAGGACTCGAGTCTGTTGATACAGCAACAGAACCACAACCCTGCTGTTTTTGCTGTTGCCGCTGCAGATAAATGGGATTATATGGTAAAAACACTTTCCTGTGTGAGGTTCCCTTTTTCCAGCCATGTCCCATATGACCCTTTGAATGACCAGCAAGTCCTTGGCTTGAATCAAAGTATTTTAAACAAACAACACACTGGTAAAACAACGTAACTCCAATTCCTCCGCCCTCCATTTCTTAGAGAGAAAACTTCTGAATTTTGAGGGATATGTTGCTGGTCAGTGAAGCACTGCGGAGTATATAAAGGAGGGGGGGGGGGGGGGGGGGGGGGGGGGGGGTATTAAAAGAGGGAGATCACTAGGGCAGGGGGGAGTTGGGGTTTGGAGACAACTCAGCTTTTACTGAGATGCTTGGATGTATTAGAAGATTTGTTGACTGTTTTATTTATTTCTTTGTTTGGTATAGAGAGTATTTATTATTCATGATAAGAATAAATAGTTTTATAAACTAATCGTAATTATTACAGATTGGAAAACGGAGTAAATATTTAGTCCTATTTATTTCTGTGCTGGATGTGCTCACTGTTTCATCAGCGCTCAGCTGAAATATTACTTTTTGAAATGAGAGTATATATTTTTACAATATTAGTGCTCTCTATTTTTTCTTGACCTCCTACGGTGGATTGTTGTATAAATTTTATAAAAACAAGAAAGGATAACAATGAGTGAGAGGCGTTATAACGTAAATGTTACTTTATGGATCCTATGAATATGAAAAACGAAAAAACATTTTTCTCTTGCCGTAATGAAAAAGATGAGAAGAAACAATAAAAAAAATTAAATGTCATCATTACATTAGCATGTAATAACAAATTCCTAATTTGACCGAACATGTCTAATTCTGAAGGTAGGAATTTAATTCTTATCTAAGTTTATAAGCAAATAACGTGCATGACAGGTTGATGAGAGCGTGTCAAAAGAAAAGGATTTACATGCTTGTAAGCTTACAAGCTTCTGAAAAAAAATTAGACATTAAGGCAAATCTCATATTGAAAAGGGAGGAAAAAAAATGGCGCATATAAATTAAATAAGAGCACAAGTTTATATGATACACATATTTTTGAGTTCGACGATGATACTTAACCCAAGAACAAATACGTGTTGATCAACCAAAACAAATAATATTTGTCACGATCTTGAGTAGTGTGTACATGAGTCGAATTGGTTCAATTTTTATCACAATCAAACTAATATTTTTGATTGGTACGCTTTTGTTTGTTTTTTTACCGAGAACATTTCCAATACTAGCAGCAACATTTATTATATGAATATTACTTCAATCGTATTTTGTTAAAGTTGTAGATAAAATTTTGATAAGTGAATATATATTTAGTAAAAAATAAAAAACTAACAAACATATGATATATTAAAATATTCTTAGATTTTTTTTAGTAACATATGATAGTTATTTTCTTAATCGTCTAACAATAACTTTTTGTTGATTTACGCTTTCAATAATGTTAATCAAGTTTAATAATTAAACACAAAAATCCATATGAAACCATAATGATGAAATTACCGATGAAAGATCATTTCAAAATCGAAAAGATATAGTAAAAGTTTAATAGATTTTGGCCTGTGAATATAGAAGAACAAAGAGATTGACGTATTTTAATAATACTAGACAGTATAGTAATAATACAAATATTATTTAAAGTAAACAACAGTAGATGCACTTCATAGTTCTATTAATATTAGATCCCACGAAAAAATCACAAATATTTATCTAGATATTTTTTAAAGAAAATTCTATATAAAATCTTAAAAGTATATATAAAAATTATATATTTATATGTTGTCGGTTTAGTTTGATTTTTTCCCCCTCAATACCAAATCAAATCAAACCAAACTTAATCGGATTTTTTAATTGGTTCAATACCAAAACTTTTTGGTTTGATGAGGTTTTTCGGTACGGTTTAAACAATCCTATTATGTTGATGAATTCACATCTTATATCATTGATTTCAAAAAATTAATTAATGACCTTGAGTAGGATTTACTAAATCTAATTAATTTCTTTCAACCTTATCAAGTTCTATTTAGAGAACTTTTGTTTCTTTATTCTTCAAATTTTTGAATGAGCTAGATTCAGCCGTAAACAGAGTTCGGCGAACCCATATATAATCATACATTTTACCATCCAAAAGCTCAATATGTTAAGGAAGATGACGTAATATCAATGTCAAAATGAATGAAGAGCTTAATATATTAGTATTTTGATTTATCTAAGATATTTAATTTTGGGATGCCACCTTATGACGTTTAAATTTTAACGAGTGAAGTTGCATTTTTTTTCATTTAATTTGTTCTTTCACTACTAAAAAACAACACATTTGTGACGTCAAATAAGTTGGAGATCGGACGAAACTCGTGTTATTCCGACGAATTTCAGACTAAAAAGTATCAGTCGGAAAATACTTGGTCACAATATATTTGCGACGGAATCAGTTAAAAATTTGCGACGAATTCAGTTGCAAGCTGAAAAAATATGGGGACATTTGAAATTAGGTCATTTACGACCGAATCAGCCGCAAATTTAGCGACTGATTCAGTGAATAATGTTGTTGGTGAATGACTGGAGGATGGTTGTATACTCCAATCCCATAGACTCAACCTTTTTTTTGTTTTGTTATTTTCACGAGAAATAAAGAAAAGAAAGTAAAAGAAGTAATAAAATAAACACACAACTTTCAAACTAATACCAAAATAGATAATTACATAATATTTATACCTTTATTCATGCCACCAACCGCCTGTGTCCAAATTGCAGTCATATACTCGGCGGCCGGTGAGTTCCTTCACGCCGAGTTTGTCGCCATGTATCAAGATCAATATGATACTTGTCCTGAAATAAAAATAATACACGTTATATAAATAAAATAAACCAAACGGGAAAAATACTACAATGTTGGTGTTGGGATCGTAGAAATGACTCTGAAGCACGCGATTTGACCCATCTTTCTCTTGTGTCGTCCTTCTTCTTCGTCTTCTTTGTGTGGGTCTCTGCAAAGACCTCAGCATAAGTCACATCCCCCACGTTATATATATGTGTGTGTGTGTGTGTGTGTGTGTGTGTGTGCAATTTGCATACTTACAAAACTAAGAACATTTTATAATGAAATTACCATTCTCAAATGATGGGTTGCAAAGCTAATTGAACCTCCAGTATGCAACGCTCCACCCTTGGTAGAAGCTCTATTTAACAACGAACAACTAGCTTCCTCTAACTCTTTAAAGAACTTCTTAGCCTCTACATTTGGTTCAGATTGAGCCCCAGGGAACATCTCAAAGTCATCCCTCATCTGATTATTGAATCTAGAATTTTTAACATTATTCTCTATTACGGGACTACTCTCCTCACCACCAAAAAAATTACGAAAATCAACATCATTTACGCTATCAAGATTCTCCCCATGAGCAGTCCACACATAATATTTTTTTATAAATCCCTTTTTAAAAAGATGAGATGTAACAACATTTTCTTCCAATAACTTAGCACCCTTTCATTTCACACAAAGGCACCTAATCATTCTTTCAATACGAAAATCATCAATTATCCTTGCCTTAGCAATAAATCCAGCAACCCCTTCTTTAAATTCATCCCTTAACCCTATACGATTAGGATGATTCCTATTATACATCCATCTACGATGCGCAAAAGCCATCTACACAAGCAAAAAAAAACTAGACATTGACATATTTATTTTATTTATACTACTTACTAAGTTATATTCTCCCAAAGGTTATCTAAATAGTTTAATTATGTATTTTACTATAATATTTGGGTGATTTCAATATTAATATGTACATTAAATAACTGTAAGACAAAAAATTCCTAAAACATAAAAATTAATCTAATTTCTTTCGAATTAGCATATGATTGCGATCTAATACTTAATTGATTGCGTTTTCTTCATTTCGTTCCAATAATAAATAATATAATTAACACATGGATAAGGCATGGAGAATTTCCAAACGAAAAGCCGAAACAGAGAAGTATTAGCACTTAAGTTGTTTCTTAACTAACATAACTTGAATGTATAAAAATTCTAACTCTTTAAGATATTGTTCAACTCTAACAATTATAACCTAAATTATAAGAAGTATTAACACTTAAGTTATTTTTGGAGTTATTTTTTATATAAACAAGAATTCAATACTTATAGAACATACCCAAATTATTCTAAATTTTTTTCTTGATTTACTATTGGATACATACAAGTATACTAGTCATTTTCACAAGAACATCTAACTAAAAAGAAAAAAAATAGTTATTTAATCTAAACAAGTAAATTTTTAACAAGTCACTATATACATATTATATTGCAAAAATTATTGCTAATTTATCTATATTATATTATAAATTATATAGCTAATTTATACATACTATTTTGCTAAATTAATGCAAAAAATGACAAACGGATCTACTGCCGATCACCACCGGAGGGGAGATGAGCCGCCGGATTCCTGCATCAAAAACGAGTTAAACAACTTGGGAATAAAAAATTTTGGGGGAGGGGGGCGGCTGGACGGGGAGATGGAGCGGGTGAGGGAGAAGGAAAGTGAGAGAGAGGAAAATCATACCTTATATGGTTAGATTAGAGGATAAAATCAAGAAATAGAGCGAGGAGAGGGGGAAAAGCTAGAGAAGAAAGAAGAAAAAACGGGTTAGGGCTGCATTACAAAAAAAAAATCCGACCGAATCGGTCACAAATTAGAAATTTGAATTTTCAAACTGCGACTGATGATTCGACAAGTTAGGCCTCGTTTTTATTGTAGATTTCGACCAAAACATTTTTTTATTTTAATATTTGCGATTGATTCAGTCGTAAACCATAAAAAATATTTTCGCGATATTTTTCGCGTAATTGAGCAACCGAAATCAGTCGCAATTTTGAGCCAAAAATTAAGAAAGTAATTAACATGTAGTTTTAATAAAGTTTCCGACCGAATCGGTCGCAAATTTTCTGTTTTTAGTAGTGTTTTGTACTCCCCCCGGTCCACGATAAGTGACCATTTTACCTTCTTACTTTGGTCCAAAATAAATATCCATTTACATGATATCAACTTGTCACGACTCCAAATCCTAACCGGCCGTGATGACGCCTATCATGGAACTAGGCAGCCAACAATTTCAGACTATCAATATAAATATCATAATTTCCTCAAAAATCCAACAGATTTTAAAAATATCAGAAAAAGATAGACAAAATACACACTTTTCCAAAATGTGGAGCCAACTGTCATGAGCATCTAAGACTGAAAATACAATAATGTACAACAGTGAAAATAGCAGCAAGTAGGAAACATGACTGAGTTTACAATTTACTAACAAAATAGTGGTAGAATAGTGTAAAATTACCCTCTGAGGGTCTAACAGGTCGGCACAAGGCCCCAAACATGGCTCACAGCCCATAAACAAGTATAAAATTATAAAAGACAGGATGTCGTGAGGTTTCAAATCGAATACGCGACTTAATACTCGCTACGGGACAGACCAAGTCACAATCCCTATCGGTACACGCCCCCACGCTCGTCACCTAGCGTGTGCGTCACCTCATTTATCGACACAATATCAAATAACGGGGTGTCATACCCTCAGGTTTAGAGTTACAAACGTTACTTACCTCAAAACAGCCCAAAAGCTACTCTGTGATGCGCTTGCCCCTCGAATTGGCTCCCAAATGCTCCGAATCTAACCAAAACCGGATTAACATCATCAATATACGTTAACAGAAAAAAACCCAAATTTGGGGAAGAAAGGTGCATGAAATTTGGAATTTTCTTTTGAGGATTTGAGTGGGCAATTGTGGTCCGATTTTAGTGTTCTTGGTAAATGAGCAAATCAAGTCAGAAATCTACAATTCCGAATATTTCATAAAACCCCGGTTTTCATTTAAAAAATCTCGTAGGAAAATTTTTATCCAACATTTATTATCAGAGGCTCTGTGTAAAGAAGAGTGAAAAAAGCAACATTTTCATAAAATATAAGCCCTCGGGCACAATATCACTCACAATACAGCCTCACAGGCAAGCCTCTCAGTCACTTGTGACTCCACTATCAGTATCGCATGCTCTCACTTAACACTCGTACTCAGTAAGTACTGTGAACACGCACAACTGCTGCGGCAGGCAGCCCGCTCCATAGCTATAACATATATTGCTGCGGCGTGCAGCCCGATCCATATAATAGTCAACTGCGCTCACTGGGGGTGTACGGACTCCTGGAGGGGCTCCTTCAGCCCAAGCGCTATATCTGCTGCGGCGTGCAGTCCGATCCAATATATATATTGTTGCGACATGCAACCCGATCCATATATAACATATATTGCTGCGGCGTGCAGCCCGGTCCGTATATATATAATCTATATTGTTGCGGCGTGCATCCCGACCCACATATAATATATAACATATATATTGTTGCGGCGTGCAGCCCGTCCCATAATTATCCTCACATACTCGGCGCTCGACCTAACACATATATACTGCTGTGGCGTGCAGCCCGATCCATAGCTATCCTCACATACTCGGCTCTCGGCCTGACTCAATCACCCTCACAAGCCACTTGGGCAATTTATCTCAACTTACGGGACTCGGGCCCAAATACTTTTCAGAGTTTTCAAAGCAGTGTGATAACAGTGAAAATAACAACAAGTAGGAAACATGACTGAGTTTACAATTTACTAACAGAATAGTGGTAGAATAGTGTAAAAGTACCCCCTGAGGGTCTAAACAGGTCGGCACAAGGCCCTAAACATGGCTCACAGCCCATAAACAAGTATAAACTTCTGAAAGACAGAATGTCGTAAGGTTTCAAATCGAATACGCGGCTTAATAGTCACTACGGGACGGACCAAGTCACAATCCCTACCGGTGCACGCCCCCACGCTCGTCACCTAGCGTGTGCGTCACCTCCTTTATCAACACAATAACGGATAACGGGTTGTTACTACACTCGGGTTTCTAGTTATATTGATTACTTACTGAATTGACGTACTCACGTTACTCCATGCATCTCTGTGTGTAGATCCAGGTACCGGACCATCCCACTAGTTGATTTCCGGACGAGCTTGGAGTTGTTCGAGGATTGAGGTAGTTGCTCAGCGTCCCCAGCTCACCTCCTTTCCTTCCCTCAAACTATAGTTTCTTTAGTTCTTTTGTACCTCAGACTTTTGTTGTAGCAAGACATTGTTGTACATTGTATTTTCAGTCTTAGATGCTCATGACAGTTGACTCCAGGTTTTGGGGAAGTGTGTATCTGTTTTGTCTCTTTCTGATATATTTAAAATCTGCTAAATTTTGGGGAAATTGGAATATATTGATAATCTGAAATGGTTGGCTAGCCTAGTTCCATGATAGGCGCCATCACGGCCGGCTTAAGATTTGGGGTCGTGACAAGTTGGTATCATCAAGAAGAAATTAATTTTATTTCTCCAAAATTTGCCCTCATTTACATATTCTAATGTATCAAGGTAACAATTAATCAAGGTTAATCTAGTGAATACATCCTTTTTCTTTAGAAATTCGTATTTTCTTAATGGGTGTGTCAAAGGTAAAATGCCCTATTGTTGAGTGGAGGGATTAATAACAAGACGATCTTTAAATGTGTCTAACTAGTAATTAATGAATGTGGTTTACACGCATGACTAATAAATTGGCAACTACATGTTTTTAATGAGATATTGATACAATTTTCATATATCCCCTATATATATATATATATAGTCATCGCAATAGTTTAATATGGGGTTGAAATATGATTGTATAATTGGTTGACCTAGATTTAGAAATTTGTTTTGGTGTCTATATGCTTTGTAATGTTCTCATCGATCTTATTGTCTTTTTTTTTTCTATCTTAGGTTGATTATTAGATTGTTGTAAAATATGGATTCCCAGCCAACTTTCTTCCCTCCTCCTCCTTTCGCTAGCCTGCTCAGTGCCAAACTAATGAAATCTAATGCAACACTCAGTCAACTCGCTAAAAAGAGCAAGTAATACATTACTCTTTTGTCCCCACTATAGAACTAAAACAAAAAAACTAAACGAGGAAGAACGATAGTAAGAGTAGCTAGTAATTAGTGGATCAACATTTTTGACAAATTAAATTAAAGTACCTGAAACAGATTGCAAGATAAAATAAAAAACTGACATGTTTTCCATAGATGGTCAACACCCATAACATTCGACACAAAAGGAAAATAAAGGACAACAGAAGCAATACTAAAACAACAAAAGGACTCAAAACATAAACCCTAAACCAAAGCCAAATGTCAACAAACATAAGACAACAACAACGAAACAGCAAAGCCTCCAAGCATAACATGGGCCCTCAAAACCTAAAGCCTAAGCTCTAAGTCAAGCTCCTCAACCTTCTTCTTCCCATTAGTCTTATCAGCAGCAATAGTACTGGTACTCCCAGTGGATGAATGTGTTGATTCTTCACGCCTAGCAGCCGCACCTTTAAAATAATTCAGGCGATTCTGATACAAAGCCAGTTGATTTTCAAGGTGGGCAATAGGGTCCGGGCCCTGAACAATCAAAGGAGTCGCAGGTGCAGGTGAAGCAGCAAGAGGCACTTGCACCGTCGGCTGCGATCGAATAATTGACTTTGGCCTGCCACGACGGCGGGCGACAGGGGCCGGGGCTGGGGCCTGAACGAGCAAAGGAGTGGCGAGTGTAGGTGCAGCAGCAAGAGGTGCCTGCACCATCGGCTGCTGTCGAATCATTGACCGTGGCCTGCCACGAGGGCGGGTAACAGGGGCGGGGGCCGGGGCTTGAACGAGCAAAGAAGTGGTGGGTGCAGGTGCAGCAGCAAGAGGCGCCTGCACCATCGGCTGCGGTCGAATAATTGACCGTGGCCTGCCACGAGGGCGGGCAACAGGGGCCGGGGCCGGGGCTTGAACGAGCAAAGGAGTGGCGGGTGCAGTAGCAAGAGGCGCCTGCACCAATGGCTGCGGTTGAATAATTGATCGTGGCTTGCCACAAGGACGAGCGACAGGGGTCGGGGCCTTAGCAAGCAAAGGAGTGGCGAGTGCAGGTGTAGGTGCAGGTGCAACAGCAAGAGGCAAGGCCGGGGCCTTGGCCTGAGCAAGCAAGGGAATGGCGGGTGCAGCAGCAAGAGGCAGGGCCAGGGATTGAGAAAGCAAAGGAGTGGCGGGTGCAGGTGCAACAGCAAGAGGTAGGGCCGAGGCCTGAGCAAGCAAAGGAGTACTGGCGGGTGCAGCAGCAAGAGGCACCTGCACCGTTGGCTGCGGTTGAATAACTGACTGTGGCCTACCACGAGGAGGGCCGACGGGGGCCGGGATCAGGGCCTGAGCAAGCGAAGGAGTGGCGAGTGCAGGTGCAACAGCAAGAGGCTCCTGCACCATCGGCTGCGGTTCAAAGAACGTTCGTGGCTTGCCCAGACCACGGTTGCGTACAGTGATGGACTTGTTGTTACGAGCAATGAAAAGGTTAAGGTCGGGGAGATAATCAGGTGGCAAGAGAAACTTGTGGTGGTGACCTTTTACCCAGGTCCCTTGAACCTTATGGAGGTGTTGGTGTCCCGCTAAGGCCTGGCTTGACGAGAAGAGTTTACGGCAATTATCGCAGCGGTAAACTACTATCCCTTGGCTGGTTATCTTGTGGTTATGGGGTTCTTGAGCCATTATGCTTATCAGTGGCTGTAATTTCTTGGGAGATAAAAAAGAAGTGCTTTTCAGAACAAGAAAATTTTTCTTCGGTTTGATGATTTAGTGAGGAAGAAGTGAAGAAATGCAAACGACATATAAAGGGTAAGAAATCATGATAAGATGGTAACAATATTTGCATACTCGAAACATGGTAAGTAGTTAGATGTATTAATATTAGTTAAGGTTAAGGAATAATATTGGAATCGTTTTTCAAAAACAACTCACATCTTACATGTTTTAGATCATGTAAACCTGTTAGGCAATGAATTTTTTTCTTCTTTTGCTATTAGGCTCGTAAACTTAAGCAAAAAAGAATCTGAAAGAAAGAACAAAATTCAAAAACGTGAAAATTTTAATATTGATATCAGATTTCTGTGAAAATTTTAATATTGATATCAGATTTCTTACTTTCTTCACATACTTCTCACGTTTGACCATTATTCTTATTCTTTTTTCTGAGGTGGTTGACGTGTATCATATCTGTATAAAGGTCAGCTAGTAACGGTCCTCTTCTTTTTTTTTTTTTTTTGGTTAAGGAAAATAGCGTTTAACTTTATTTTCTTATATTCATCCCTTAGAGTATGAATTTAAATGGAACTATAGAACAACCAATGCCAGATTAGCACATCTCGGACATGCGGGCAGAAACAACCTTAAAAGTTAAAATGATTGATCTGGTTGTAAGTGTAAATTCTTAAGATTGCACAATCTTTTTGGAATTTGGATCGTTTTGCATTTAATTATTGGTCTAAAAATATGTTAGTATTTGTTTATAAAGGAGTGTTCACAGTTAGTTAAATTTGATTTTCACCGAGAAAAATCAAATCAACTATATATGATTTTGTTATTATATATATACAGAAACCAAAAGGAATCAATTGAAAGTAACATAATGAATTGAGATGAAAGTAAAAAATAGAGTTTGGGAACGCACATTTTGGTTTACATGTTTACTAACAATGAGAAATGATTTAATTATTCTAGCTTGATGAATATTAACTTGTGATGCTTGACTTTCCTTCAATCTTTCCAATATTAGTTGAAAATTCATGAATTAAATATATAATTTATATTTGCAATCCAATATTCTTATTTAGGAATGAAACAACAATAGGAAAAATAGATGAACTATATATACTAGACTCGTATATATAGTAGAAAATGTAAATACAAATTAAAAAAGAAGAAGAAGAAGAAGAAGTAGTAGTAGAAGGTGAATAATACACTCATATAGTAGAAAATATTAAAAAAAGAAGAAGAGAGAATAGAAATTGAAAATAAAACACTCATATTGTAGACAATGTAAAATCAAATAACGTAGAAAATAATATTTGCACAACACACATAAAAAAGTTTTAAAATCGTCAAAGCTAAACTCCTATTACAAATTAATTAATGTTGTTTATACATATGTCCATATATACAATTTCGATGGTATTTTTCAGCAATTTCCATCAAACGAGAGCAGAATTCTTGAGTTTTAGAGAACATGACCATATGATCTGAACCTAAAATAAGCTTCACATCTTGTGGTGGATTCTTCTCAATCATCCATCGTTGAACATCTGCCTTCATTGACAGATCTTGACTGCACATAATGTAGACTCTTGGAATCGAACCATACTTTTCTTTAGTGAGTTCTGCTTCTTTTAACACTTCAGGATCATGGAACATTTGAGTGTGTCGCATCAACAACGAAGCAAGGTTCATATCCTGAAAAGAACGTAACTCCTGATAATTAAATGCATATTCTTTTATAATTTGCTTTCTTTTTTTCGATCGACTTACTCAACGTACAAGAGAGTAATGAGATGATGATAATATTTTGTTGAATTATATGGCCCTCTTATCTAAAATTTTTTATGTTTATTTATATTTGATTATATTTTTAATAAACTTCGTCATGTGTTGTCCTAATTCTTTGAATAGACCAAACATGTGAACTGATGAGAGGGTGACGATAAGACTTAAATTAGTGATATCTTCTCTAAATATATCATGTTAAAATTTTCGGTCATCTCTCGTTTACAAGTTTAAATTTTTTAAAAAGACCATATTTTTATTTATTTAGTTAATTCTTTCTATGTAACAAGAATAGCGGCAATACAACACCAACAAGTGTAATGATAATATTAGTTTGATTCTAAAAGTCTTTTCATTTTGACCTGCATAAAATATTATTTATACGGCACATAGATTGTTTTTCTAAAAGTATTAGATGATAATTTGAAAAATTATTGATAAAATAAAAATGTGTAAAGTGCACTAACCTCAGCTCTCGAGTATTGGTACATCTTTGATGACAGAAAATTAGAGCCGAAGTATACTGCGGTTGGGGCTTATCAGTACCATTATCAAATTTGTATTTGTTGTCCTTGAGAAAATCCAACCCTTGATTTTACTGCAAATTGAGCAATAAAAGGAAAACAATTAGTAGGAAAAAAACATCAGAAGAAAATATATTTTTTTTCGAAAATTTAATTCTCAATAAACGTTTACCATCTTGAACTACTTCGTGTCTGGCTTAGTTTATGATTATGTATTAAATTATACTACAGTTTTAACTCAAAACGTATTCAGTGGTACAATACTTATACTTAGTAACGTAACTACCTAGTATAATTTGTCCTGACATAATGGTAATTAAGACTGTTTGTTCAATAAACTGATAAGACTTATCTCAAATAAAGCTTATATAGCTTCGAATTATTACAGCCGTAATCCATATTGGAGTATAAGCTTAGTTAGACAGTGAAACAATGATCACCAAATAGTCTCGATCAAGCCAAGAATAAAATTTCTCGCTCAAAGAAAAGTGGGTGTTAAAATTCCAATCTACATAGATTAGTTTCAGATCTGAAGTCGAAGACAATCTTGTTCCAGTGTCTCATCGAGCTAGGCATGAGTAAATGTGGGATTGTTGAAACACTTGTTAAGAACTAATTAAAACAAAGTTTAACGCAAATGACATAGATAATCAAGCAACAATTTACCTAGAACAACCTTGTACAAAAATCGTTCTACTATATAAATCTATCGAGCAAAGAGACTATATATATATATATATATATATATATATATATATATATATACCTGTTGAATGATATGTGAGAAAGGGAAATCAGGGCCAGGCATGTAAGCAGCAACAAAAACAGCAAGCAGCGATTTTCTGTGGGAACTTTTCCATGGCAAGTCCACCCATGCCATGGCCAACTAGGATCAGCCGATCGCCCGGCGGAAGAAGCTCGACGACGTGCATCAACGGCTCAACATAGTCGGAGAGAGACTTGACTTGTTCCGATTCCTTATAGTGGACGCCGGAGGCAGCCAAGTCAAGAGCAGTGGCCTTGTAACCTAAGGATATCAACGTTGTTATTACCTTGTACCAACACCATGCTCCGTGTCCTAAACCGTGGACAAACACGAAATGCGTCTTGATTACACGCCTTTGGCTTTTTTCCATTTATGTGAATTTCTCTAGCTAATAAACAGGAAAGATCGAAATGGTTATCAATGTTTGATCAAATTCGTTAGGCTTATTCTTCATATATATACTTCATTTAGCTCTTAGTTTTGTCTAAGTTAATGACATACTTTTCTTTTATTTAACATAATAATTAAGGGGGAAAAAAGACAACTGAAAAAGATAGGCCATAAATTAGTAGTACTAACTATTATCGTTTAACTCTTCGGCCAATCCTAATTGTGACTAATTCAATAACGGTAAAAGCTATACAACTACAAAGAGAATCGTGCTATCATATAGAGAAAGTCGAAATATTGATTTGCAAATCACTTATTTAGAACAGTCAAATGAACACATAGCATCTTGACTGAAATAGTTTTATCAACTTCAAATGCCCTAAACTTATACTTCTTGATATACACCTTGAGTTCTACATATTGCTGTAAATTTGGACTCTTAAGAACACGAGATAAATCTGATGAGAGATTACTTTGAATAGCAAATTCATATTTATATATACTTCAATTCCTTTGATCTAAAAGTAGTCGTTTCCAGAACTTCAAGAGGTATTTACGGGGGTCATTTAGACAGGTTGATTTGAACGCAAAATTGTAAGAAAAGATTTAGAAAGAGTGCCTTTGGATTTTTCTATCAAATTTGAGTGCTTAAAATATTAATGCTTGAAACTTTGTACTTAAATCTGAGAATAAACAGCCTTGAGGCTAAAGGCTCTTTGCGTTTTCCAGGCCCTCTGGATTATGCTCAGACCTTGATGGGCCATTATCAATAATTTGGTACATCTTAAACTATCCAGAGTAGCCATGTTTGAGTCCAGTGTACCCAAAATAAATCTGGAGCTAATTATACACTTTTTTTAAAAATTATGGGAACACAGACATACTGAAAGAAAGGACTGCTAGTATGAATAAATATAATGTCCAGCCTTATATTACAAATAAAGCATATACAAAAGGCTGTAATTACGCTATTACATTGTTCTTAAATTAAATACATAAGTTCTAATAATAAGAGGAAAGATAAAAAGAAACAAGGTTAGCTGCTGCCCCTGTTCAAGCCAACAAATTTCACACTTTAGGATTTGTATTCTTCGGCTTTTAGTCCCAACTGGACCATGCAGAACTCATGTGCGCTGTAAGAGGCTGAATCTGATCATTACAGGGATCAGATTCAACCCTTTACGTGCTGCTCCCTATAGTGATATAAGATATAAGTTGTCCAAACCAACATATATATATATATATATATATATATATATATATATATATATATATATATATATAT